>JAECUM010023376.1:0-31627 GCA_016617855.1 Megalonaias nervosa
AAAAAAAAAAAAAAAAAAAAAACCCAAAACAACGAACTACCAGTTCAAACTGAAATGAAACTATTTTTTTTTGAGTCATACGTTAAGGAATGTGACGCAGTGGGTTCAAGGACAAACCAACATGAATATAAAATTTCTGCTCAAACTGTTAACGTGTCAGGTTACTTCGTTCACTGCAGTAGAAGTGTCACTGGTCTTCTCTCCAAGCACAGGTTAGTAAACAGTCACTGAATATTATATGTATCTTTGCAAGTATACTTTTTGCTTTTGCACCGGTATATTTTGTAGTCGCAATGGTAATTATTGCATTACAGCTATGAAAATTACTGTTGACACTGTAAAGTATTGTATTGTATTGTAGCAACTGTAATTTGGTAATTTTGATGTTGTACTCACAATTTTTTATTGTTGCAGCGGAATAAAAACAGTTGCAACGATCAAACACCATTCCAACATCATACGATGATCTTGCTACACTAAATGAATGCCCTTGCAACATAGATACCGTTACAATAATATCGTTGTTAAATAATAAAAAAAAAGAGAAACATCGCAAACACAAATTTTCTCCTTTCAACGGCCATATTTACCGTTGTGTCAACAACATAAGAATTGCAACGGTAATTGCATAACCGTTGTAACAATATCTGGACATCGTTTCATTGGTATCAGTAGTTTCGTCCATTTTCGTACACTATAACCTACATGGTGACTGTTAATTGTACCTGAAAGAGTAATGTGATATTTCAATACTGTTTAATTAAGTTATTGATACTATTGTGATCAAGAAATCGAATCCATTGGTGGGTGTTTGCTTTATACTATTTTAATAATCTCATCCAACCAGATGTGCGCGTGACGCAGAGAAATATGCTATGAGCGAGAGTCTGGGGTAAGTCTATACAAACGATTGTTCCGTTCTAAACGAGGTTTACGTAAAATCTGATAAGATTGCTAATCGTATATGTGCTGTCAACGTTCTTCACAAGACGAAACCATACTTAAATGCACAGCTTTAATATTTTGTTATTTTTCTTAGTTTTGAACCTACCACATGCATTATGTATATGTTGTATATTTTGTCATGCGAACTGCACACACAAAGGGGTCCATGTACCTACTGTCCGCTTTATTGCCAATACATTCTACCACCTGTAAAGTATAGAAGTATCGTGGCCGATAGCGGATGAAATATGAATTATAAAATAACAAAAATGTCATATGTACAGATTTTTGTTACATTAAAATGTAGATCTGTTATGTACATGCTTTAGATAAAGGGGCAGCATTGTCTTTGCAGATTTTCAGTTGTATACTCTCATTAGCCTGTTTTATTGAATTATGCACATCCACAGTTTTTTGTTTCTTACTTTGATGCTGCAATCTGTCGGTGGCTATAGGTCATTTTACATAACATATATGTTGATATTTACCCCCAATGCACAAATGGTGTTTATTGCTTTAGCGACATAGCTCATGCAGCTTTCGGACAGAAAAATGAAAGAAGGAAACAAGATATTACCGACACTCATCAGTAACAATCAGTTCTAAAGACCTTTGCTAGATTCTCACACGGCGTCTAGCTCTTAAATTCGTTCGAGAGCCTGGTAGTACGACTCTATGGTCTTCAAAAAAGTAACAGAAAAGAGCGAAAACCATCTAGTTTTGTAAACTGCAACAAATAATTTATTTCCCAAAATATACAAAGTGAAAAATATGAAAGAACTTACCGGCATTGCAAATCAAATCCCAAATTGTCCTAGAATTTCTAACACAAGTCCTATCGATTAAAGTTCTGAATACACTTTAGTGGTAATCCAAAATAAATCCAACGCTAGAAGTGTTCATGTGCCTGCGATGGCCTGTGTCCTAGTTATTTACCAATAGGTTTTTGTTGCATCACAATCATACAATCCAAGAATATATCCTTTTTTAATTTTCACTATAAATTAAAGTCTTTATTTCTTAGAATGTTATTTTTGAGCACTTTGTATTTGTAGTGAAAAATAACTTGAATTAAATAATTTAAATAAATAATTTCCAGCCCAAATGAAATAGTGGACACAACAATAATACAACGATTCTATTGAGATTTTACAGCACGAATGAATAATTTCTAGATAAACAAGATTATATAGTCTTCTACTTGACGTCGGGTCACAATCAGCATTTTATAAAAAAAGAACTATTAGCTAGTGGAAAACTTCATTCGAGAAGGTTGATAAGGTTTACTAGACAAAATCTTAGAAGGTTTGGTACTAACATTATAATATAAAATGTGGTAAACATCAGGTAGATCCGGCATTTCATGGGGAATTTCCTATGTTATGGACTCGGAATGAGATAAACATGTTGTTTACAAAACGAAAATCAATGATTTGGGTCCGGTAGATAATGAACTTGATTTTGGACAAGGTCAAGTCCAAAATACAATTATCCACAGCATAGAATGAATACAAAAAACTAACAAACAATGCAAATTAAATATACATAGCACTGGTAAAACACCATTACTACCTTGATACGTAGCACATATACAATTCACTTTATACGCCACCTGTGGATAGAACTGTGCAAGTGTTACAAGGTATATAGTAATTTACATCAGAGCTAGAATGATGCAATTCCTCGCCTAGAAGCACTTTATGAATGAATTCTGAAAAGTTCATCATAAAATTATAACGTCTTCCTTTTATGCAATATACCAACCAAAATGTATAGAGGAAGATAGTACAATGTTTAATTAAAAAAACATCCTTAGTAGTTAAAATATCGTGTTGGTCAGCAAATATAGTACACATTAAAAACCTGACATGTAACATTGAAAAACTGGTGTTGAACCAGCCGAAGCGAATTTGGAGTCTACCGATTCTTTTGAAGGACACAATCCTATATAGAACGATTACATAAAATCGGCAGAGACAAAACACAAAAACGTAATTACTTTACAGACGTTACATGATGTTTGGATGTGGATATTTACAAAGATGGCACAAGAAAAAATTAATAAAAGGAACTGCAAGAAGATGGCAGGAGGTGATATTCTATCTATCGAAATAACTTAAAACAATTACGGAAATGACACGTATATTTATAATACAAATTAATAATGTTAGAATCTGATACCTCACTCATGGTCACAAAGGTCAACAACGGATGTAGCACAAATTATATCGTTTAAAAAATGGACACAATCAAGGCATGTAATTTTAACAATAATTACAAATGATATGGTATATCAACGAATAAGATAAATATGTGGAACTTTCAACATATACAAAGACTCAAGATTCAAGAATTTTAATTTAATTTAATGTCTAGAGAAACAAAATCTTTCACCTGAAACGCATTTAAAAACTGTTTTAGTGTATGCTGTTAATATAAGTAACATAAAAGAGTGAAAGACAACTAGGTTTGTAAAATTTGACAAATAATTTATTTCCCTACAATAGAAAGTGAAAATGGGAAAAAAGATCTTACGGTATTCGAATCAAATCCCAAAATGATCAAAGAATTACAAACACAAGTCCTAGTATTTTAAAGTCCTGAATAAAATTCAGTAAAAGTCCCAAAACAATCCCCAAACTGAAGTCGATGACGTGTCTGTTGTAGGTATTGTAGGTTGATGTGTCAACAGTCCTATGTTGAATCACAATAATATAATTCCAGGTTTAAATTGAATATAAATTCTACTGAATGTCTCTATCCAAGAATTTGATCACAGCACATTTGTATTTCAAGAGAAAATAATTACTTGAATTCAATAATTTGAACAAAAAAGATTCTAGCCCCAAACTCCTGGTCACAACATATAATACAACTTAAAAGTGCTAGATGTTAAAGCACGAATGACAAAGTCCTCACAATTACAAGATTATACCACTCTCTACTAGACCTCAGGTCACAATTAGCATTCTAAACAATATCATTACCTAATGGAAATTAACCTTCTACAATGATCCGGATCTTTACAAAATCAAAACCATCACATGTAAAATTCACTTGGGAAAAACTAACACCATGACACAAATAAACATATTTACTTCTTCTATTAATACAGATCTTGATATTAAGCTGTAAACATGAAGAATAATTTAACTATGTATTAGTTGTTGACATAAAATTAAATTTAAAAAAAATTAAAAAGTAAATCAGGTCAAGCAGAAATAAACTCAGTTTTGGACAAGGTCAAATCCAGCATACAATGTTACATTACAAAATCATGTAACGAAATAAAAGTTTAGAAAACCAACAAACAAACAACTAAATTAAATATACATAATAAAACGTATTGTGTTTATATTAAATATTTTATGTTTTTTCTTCTCGACGCAGCAAATTGTCTATACATAACGCAACTCCACAAAAAACAAAAGTATATTGTATTGAGATTATATTTTTCTAGAGATTGATGATTAGTCCATGATTTGACTAAATACGTTTCTGTTTGATTTTAATGTTTGCAAATAAAAATGCATGCTATTCATCACCAAAGAACACCAAATTACTTCGATAACAAAAATTACACAAACGATATAATGTAGTAACGCCATCATATCTACCAATCTCTATAGGAAATTTATGAGTAGAATTCCTTAATCTTAAAAGAGCTTTTCGGGCATAAATTGGTAAGCCTATGGAAAGATACATCTCAACATTTAATAATGTTTTATTATTTTGATAATGCCTACATTTGATGACAGCATAATTTTATCATGCCAATTTTGATTAGATCAAAACCTCCACTCTTTGAGACAATGATGTTACAAATACATAAACACTTTCAACATCTTGCGATATCCATAGAAATCCAAAACCAAAGCTAAATAATAAATGTCTCACATGTGATGCCAATGTAACACGTCCGTTATCATCTAATGACTCAACGCATTTGAAGTATTCTGCTGGGTATCCTGTCCTTTCTATATGTAACAATATACACCAATATTTAACACACTTAGAGTAATATACAACACAAAACCGTAGTCTGCCACATTCTACAAGGGCAACATAATTATCCACATTCCGTGAGATAGATAGATAGATAGATAGATAGATAGATAGATAGATAGATAGATAAAGAGATAGATAGTTATTACTTGTACAAGCGGTTTTGAACACTGTCAATACATTCTAAATACCTTATGTCCTCAAATTCAGAATCATAGTATAATACAGGTTTTACCATAGTATCAAATATTATAAAGGCATCTACACAAATAAAGTACACGGATTTCCGTGATAATAAAAGATAGCCGTAGTATATTTGCTCTTCCTTATGGTGATCGACTTCGTTACGCAGAAGGCCATAGACCGAGATGATTTTGGAATTCCATGGCTGAAATCAAACCGGCTAACTGACCTTGACTTCGTGGATGACATTGCACTCCTTGGCGCCACGAATAAAAAAGCGCAAGAAATGACAATGAGCCTGGAACGCGAAGCGGCCCGAGTTGGACTTAGGATAAGCGGAAATAAGACGAAGATCATGAGGATCGGATATACCACAGCAAGGGACGCCGTGAAGATTGGTCAGCAACAACTTGAGGAGGTAGAGAAATTCACCTATCTAGGCAGCACCCTAGCCAACGATGGCGACGCCGACCACGATGTCGCTTGCAGAATAGGGAAGGCAGGGGCAGTCTTTCAACGGCTTCGACCAATCTGGGCCAACGCGCAAATCAGTGTAGTAACGAAAATCCGGCTATTCAATACCATCGTCGTCCCGACTGCAACCTATGCATGTGAAACGTGGAAGACGTCGGCCCGGATCGCAAGGAGGCCAAACGTCGCCCAACAGCAATGGTTGCGTCGAATCCTGCAAGTCTCGTACAAGGATCGCATCACAAATGAAGAGATCCACCAGCGAACAGGCACCCGCCCTCTCAACGACATTGTGACAGAGCGCCGGCTACGTTTTGCTGGCCACGTACTCCGGCAAACAATCTCACGGCATCCAAGAAACGCCATCTCGTGGACGCCACGGGGAAGACGGAAACAAGGCCACCCCCGAACTACATGGCGACACACCTTCATCGAAGACCTGAAAGCGCTGGGCATATCATTGCATGACGCTGAAACCATTGCGACAGATCGACCTCGATGGAGAGCACTCGCTGCCCAATGCGCCGAACGGCGCAGGAGGAACTAAGTCTAAGTAAGTAAGTAAGTAGTATATTTGATACTCTGTGCTACTTTATATTTCTTTAGCCTTGGTCCAGGATAACCTGAGTATAAACACAAGACCCATATATTTGTAAAATGAAACTGTGCCAATTTGTACCCCATTCAGAAAACACCTTTTTTAAACTCCTTAAATGTTCTTCAGGGAAACAATTCTTTTTTGTCTTTTCCATGTCAATTACCATTCCAGTATTGTTATAGTGTATTATGTGAATGCAATTATTAACAAATATGATTGCTGTATAAAATTATGAAAATTAATGATCAGAATACTTGTTCATCAACAAATATGATAAGACTTATGATTGATTATCACACTTGTATTGACATTGAATTTTAAATTCATACCTAATGGCGCCGAAATGATGAACACCAATTCCGATTCCACAGCTCCCAACAAATTGTGTTGCCTCCGCTCTACAGTTTGGCAGTTTGGATAGGATTCAAGTTTTAAAGAAAACAGCCTAACTTTAGATGTGCTTCCCTCTAAATAAAGCTAGTTCCACGTGATCCTTTTTGGAATAAAACGAGCCAAAATCTTTTTTTTTCTTACAAAATAGACCCAGACATTTTGTATATTTTATAATTCATCTATTGTACTTTCAGAAGGTGGTACTGTCTACGCTAGCAAATTTCATTTTCTCTATTTTAATAGTTGCTAAATTTAGTGTACATCGGACTAGTTCAGGCACCTTTCTGCTTTCGATAGTACATACTATCCATAATTACCACCTATTAAGAATTTTCAGTCACAGTACATGCAAACAGCATAGATGTGTAGCAACATTCTTTCACCTGTGCATATTGCTAATGCAAACAACCTCGCCTTATACAGATCATTCTCTCAGAAGTACATAATAACTAAAGAGCAATACCACAAGGGGCAAAGAGGTGTTATTATTGTATTATTTATATTTTGGTTGTACAGCTGAAACATTTATGTTACAAGCATATAAACAATCCTTGTTGTTAATTCGCATGTATTTTATTCCTCATAACATTATTCACTCGTTATAAAGTCACATACAAGCCCGTCACCCCCCACTCATGATGAAAAGCGAGCTGTATTAAATGTTATGCTACAAGACAGGAAAGTGAAACTTACCACAATTATTCCTGAGATATCACTAATATAAACAGTGTGAACAGGGATAGAACAGATTATGATCACAGAGATCAAAGATCAAAGGATGGAAGGTTTGCTAATTCTTCGAACGCTAGAGTACAGAAATCTGAAATTTATTTCTCTAATTCCGAAGAATGGAATCATGTGTGGGTTGTTCGCCAGGCTAATATATTAACAATAACTTCTATAGGAAATGAATTAATCATCCAATCCCTGTAAGTTATTAGTAATCTCAATGAAATATGATAATGTGTAATATCAAAATTGTGAAACGAATCTAAGTTATATCAAATCCATGATGTTATGCAGTTATAGTGATTTATCTGAGATATATTTTAATTGCAATCTACGGAAAGTACGCATGGATCAAGAACATGCATGGGGAGACTGGAGACTGATATAGTACTTCAAAACAACCGTTTCATATCTTGAGTGAAAAGGGCGCATTGTACCTCCTTTCCTTGACCTTTTGTGATTTTGATCGTTTTCTGTTTTCAATAGTACATACTATCCATAATTACTACCTATTAAGAATGTTCAGTCACATTACATGAAAAGAGCATAGATGTATAGCAAGAGTCTCTTAACTGTGCATAATGCACACAACCTCACTTTATCTCAGAATCTTCTCTCAGAAGCACAAAATAACTAAAGAGCAATACCACAAGGGCCAAATAGGTATTATTATTGTATTATTTAATTTTGTTGTACAGCTGAAACATTTTAGTCGCAAGCATATAAACAGTCCTTGTTGTTAATTCGCATATATTTTGTTCCACATAACATTATTCACTCGTGGTAGCGTCACATACCAGCCCAGCACCCTTATCTCCGAAAAAAATGACGAAAAGTGAAAAAATGATGAAAAGTGAGCTGTATGGAAAATGCTCATTGCATTTTCTCACATAGCAATCAATGTTATGCTATTAAATAGGAACGTGAAACTTACCACAATTATTCCTGAGATATCATTAATAAATACAGCGTGAAGGTTTGCTAAGTAATCGAATACTAGCGTATGGAAGGAATACAATCTGCATTTTCATCTCGTTTCTTAAGACTACCAGACAAGCCATTACTCCAACCAAAAAAATAAACAAATAAAAACCCACAAACGCCATGTAGAGGCAGAAAGAAAGGAGCGAAAAGAAGCCTAAACCTATCCCCTAAAGCTATAAAGGGAAAAGCGAAAAGACAACTGACAGAAGAAGTTGACGAAGTAACACAAATGATGGCAACCATGGAAACAGAATCAGAATCAGACTCCGAATCAGAACAAGAACAAGACCGGATCAAGCAGATACCAAGAAGGAAGCTGAAAATCAGAAACACAAAATCTCCTATAGGGAAAACCCCATAGGCACACAAAACTATTGAAAAACCAAAGAACACACCAAGAACCAAGAAAATAAAAGACCTCATGGCCAAAATGATTGTAAAAAGACATAATTCCAAGCTTGGAGGAAGAAAATGAACAAGAAAAAGATGAAGAATCACCACCCAACGACACATACCAAACAGATGATTACTTGCTTCCACAAACGACTCGCCCAATGGACTATGACCTATCAACCCAAAAAGAAACCCAAGATAATACTACAGACATTGCAATAAGAAACGAAAACGAAATCGAAAACGAAATCAGAAACTACGAATCAACTACCAGTACAAGCCCTGATAAAGAGGAAGAAATCTAAAACTACATCCATGAAACAATATCAGAAATACAAAAACAAAAATAAAACAAAAACAAAAATGGATAATGGAAATGACAAGACTATAAGAATATTATCTATGAACATCAATGGAATTGACTTCAAGAAAGCAAAAATTTTGATAAAACTAGCCAGAAGATATGACATCATATGCCTTCAAGAAATACACAACGTGGAGAATATAATTAAGAACTACATTGAAGACCAGTTTAATGCAATTTGTATCACCAAGAAAGATCACATAGGCAAAAATTTTGATAAAACTAGCCAGAAGATATGACATCATATGCCTTCAAGAAATACACAACGTGGAAAATATAATTAAGAACTACATAGAAGACCAGTTAAATGCAATTTGTATCACCAAGAAAGATCACATAAGTAGAAGATCAGGAGTTGGAACAATAATAAACAATAAAATAACAAAGAACGACTGGAAAATCTTGCCAACACCAGACTACCTAAATGGACGCTGCATACACCTAAGAGTAAATAAAATACATGTAGTCAACTGTTATGTACCACCAAGATACAACAGGAGAAAAACCTTTTACATTAAACCTCACAGACTACCTAAAGGAATTCAACTTTGACAACCTAGTAATCTGCGGTGACTTTAACTCAGTAACGGAAAACATACAAAAAGAATGGCATTTCAAAATGTGACAGAGACTTTCTGCCACACATCAACAACCTTCTCAAAAGCAATAATCTTATTGACATCTTTAGAAAGATACACCCGTTGGATGAAATCTATACCTATAAAAAGGAGGAAACTATGCATCTAGATTAGACAAATTCTATATACACGAGAAACTAGAGACAAAAACAAAAAAAGCAGATATCCTACAAGATGCAATTGCAGACCACAATGGAATAAGTCTTGAACTTCAGACAGAAATACAAGCCAAATGGGGAAAAGGAGTCTGGAAATTAAATACAGCGATCCTAGAACTACCTAAATATCAAGAAGAAATCACAAGGATACTAGAAGAATTATTAGAAAATGAAGATAGAATCTACCAAAAATGGGGAAAACAAAAAAAGATATTGCGAGAATATCACATAAATATTCAAGAATGCGAATGGAAAATCTGAAATTGATCAAAGCAGAATGTGCAAACATAATAAATAACCCAGATACAAATAAAGAAGACCTTGAGGCAACGAATAAAATTCTGGACAAAATTTTAGAGGAAAAAAATAACGGAGCCAGAATTAGAGCAGGGAAATTCGAAGACATATACAGAATCGGAAAGAAAATATATAGGAAAGAAGAAATTAGAAGAGGAAGCGAAAAAAACCTACTACAACTAAAAGAAGGCAACAAAATTATCCAATCGAAAGAAGAGGTTCTGATAGCCATAGAAAAATTCTACAAATCACTATACGCGTTACAACACAAACCAACAGAACGAATACAAGACTACATTAAAAAGGTACACCAACCACAAATACCAAGTGACCTAAAGCAACACTGTGAAAAAGAAATAAAAGCAGATGAGGTAACAAAAGCAATTGAACAGTTAAAACGCAACAAAGCCCCAGGTGCAGATGGAATTAGTGCAGAATTCTACCAAACCTTCATAAAGATTTTAACACCAATATTACAAATTCTGTACCAGTCAATATTATCTAAAAATTAGATGACCAAGACCATGAAGAAAGGCATGATTACTCTCATCTACAAAAACAAAGGGGAAAAAGACGACCTAAAAAATTGGAGACCCATATTGCTCCTAAACTTGGACTACAAAATACTAAGTACAATCCTATCGAACAGAATAAAAACAACCATGGAAACCATCGTAAACCAAGGACAAACCTGTGGAGGGAAAGGAAGGATTATAGCAGATAATATCCTCTCAATAAAATCAATTATTGAGTTCATAGAAGAAAGAAAACAAGGCGGGCTATGATACTCATAGACCAGGAAAAAGCATTCGACCGAGTTGAACACACTTTATCAGAGAGACACTAACAGCTTTCGGTTTTGGCGAAATATTCCAGAAATGGGTCCAAATCTTATACAAAAATTTAACATCTTTTGTACAACCAAATGGAGCGAAAACTAAACCTTTCCCGATTGAGAGATCAGTACGACAAGTCTGCCCATTATCGATGCTCTTGTACGTCCTGGGAATAGAAGTTTTAAGCAAAGCTATACAAAAAGACACATCCATTAAAGGAGTAAATATTCCTAACTTACACCAGGAATGCAAGACGTTTCAACACGCTGACGATTGCACCAATTTTATAACGGATAAATACTCCTACCAGGCCCTGATGAAACAATACGAAACCTTTAGTGAAGCATCTGGCTCCAAAATAAATCATCAATAAACGGAAATGTTACTAATTGAAAACTGGAAAGGAAACCACCCAGAACTCCCACCAGACCTCATAAAGAAACAAGTCAAAAGACTTGGGATCTATTTTGGAGAGAACAGCAAATCCCTAAATTTCAAAAATATCAAACGCAAACAAAATAAACATAGCAACATTTGGAACTTAAGACACTTCAATCTAGTAGAAAAAAAACCAAATAGCCAAACGTATCTTTTCAGTTCAATCTGGCATGAATTTGATATAATAGACTTTGAATTCAGATACATAAATAAAATAGAAACACTGATATATGAATTTATATGGGGAAGTAAAACAATACACCAACTAAACAAACACTCGCTCCAGAAACCTCTGACAGAAGGAGGATTAAACATTCCCGACCTCAGAGTTAAACAAGAAACTAATTATATTAGCAGGATTCAAACCCTGACAAATGAACCAACACATGCCAGCAAGCAATCTACCTATACTGGTTTGGCCTTCTACTTCAAAATAAACCTACCATATACAGAAACAACAAACTTACAAGAACATTAAACGCACCAAAAAAAGAATATAGATTAGCAAACACAATCAAAAAACACAGAACAGACAAAGAACTATGGAAACTTAGTGAGAAAGAAAAAATATACAGATATTTATTTCAAAACAAACACAAAAGCATAAAACACAAAGTAGAAATCCTAAACCCACACATATAATGGAAAAACATATGGAAGACTTTGCCTAAAATAAAAGATACCAAAAAACAAACACGAATTTTATTATACATGCACGACGCTTGGTGGACAGGAGAAAATGCATTTAAACGAAAAATACTTAAAAATATCCCTCCCTGCTCCATTTGTAAAAAAGGAAAAGATACCAAAAAACACCTAATACTAACCTGTTCAGTAAATGAACAAAATAGAGGGACAATCATACAGATGATAAGGGATTGGACAGGAAATTACACTGACAACCAACTTCTATACATAGACACAGCCACAAACCCTAAACTAAGGAGATAATGGAATATATTTACAATATAATAAATATGCGGGGGCAAAATACACGAACTAGTGAATTAACTCCAACCTAGACCACCCCCACCCCCATTTTTGCCTTGCTAAACACAAACTTTCCTCCCTAACTCACCGCAGGGAGAAACACACTGCTTGATACCAATCAACACCTAATTAGAACAGATCAAATCCCTGAATGAAGCACTCGACACCCTTACAGTACATGATATCAGACCCACCACCAAAATAAAAGAAACCAAATCTCCAAATCACACACAACCAAATAGGCATCCAAAATATACACAGATACGACTGCAAGCCAAGTATTCCTAATTTGTGACAGCCAATACTACGACCCCCCCCCCCTTTTTTTTCATTCCCTTTACGCAGGATAAATAATTTATGCCAGATACAGCGGTGAGAAATTTCCACCTACAAAACAAACCCCAAAACGAAGTTTCTCACAGCTAGGAAATTTTGGAATAAAATAAAATATTTAATTATTTAAAAAATAATATAAAAAACAAAATAAATAAAATAAAGCAAAACAACGAAATAACTAACCTCATACAAAAAGAATAACCAAGAGCACTACGGTACAAACTATAATGACTCTACTATACTTCCATATATAGACCACGGCCTATAAACCATTACAAGATAATCAACTACACAGTACACACTCAACAAACAACCAACATCAAATTAAATAACTTCTCATCGAATTAGAAAAAATGAAAATGTGATCGAAAAGCTGTCCTAACATAGACACTTACAGTAACAACAAATGCAACATCAATCTTACATACAAAGGACATATGACCCTGGCAAGGTCACTATGCAGTACTTCAAAAAAGGGAAAGGGCTGGAAACGGACCCACAGACTAAAATAGCTTAGTGGGGAAGGAATACAGACCAAAGCTCAATAGCTGAGGTAAGGTAGAAACCAGGCCCAATGCAAGCACAGGCATAGGGAAGAAAGTACACCTCAAGCCAAAGCTAATGAGTAAAAGCAACCACAAAAATATGATGAGCACGAAAAAAGCAACCCTGCAAAATTAAATAAAAAGTACACACAAATAACACAAGCATGGGAGGACAGGGAATAACAAAAAAAAGAAAAAAAAGAGAGAAACTTTTGGAAAACAGGGGGTCACTACTAAATCCTAACCAGCCATATATGCTGGGACGGGGTTAAGTGGTGTCAACAAAACTTAATTGTATTACAAATGAATTGAATGAAACATTTTTGATATATTTTCTTTCACTTAATGCAACAGCTTTAAAAGTTTAAGTTGACATTTCCTTTTTGTTCTAAGACTTCTGATTTCTCGTGTTTAATTAAGGTCACTTCACACACGTATATCATGTAAACAAGTAGGCATAGTCAGCTAATTTTCAAACACAGCATAACAGTTAATGTATTGGGAAATTATACATGATGATATGAAAAAGGGAAAAGGAATTGCACATATGTGCATACCTTTCAAGGTTTCACTCTACGGTTTCGCACTTTGGATAGGGATTGATTTTGAAAGAAAAAGAATTTCCCCATTTTTTTCTATTGGTTATCCTGGTTATTGACAATTAGACACTCCTAATCTTTGATAGTGTTAAAATAACTTTGTGATTTCTTTATTTTGGTGCATGATTGACTAGTGTAATTTGGATTATAAAATACAAAACAACGAAACCCATCTGCATTTTCGTTCATATATAATGCATAGGCATCTTTGATAACATACTTCTGTGATGAAAACACAATTGTTGTATCTTACCACTGACTATTTTACAGCCAAAGAGAGAACCAGTCTACTACAAAATGATGCGAAACACCTATTTGTCAAAGCTGTAAAAATGAAAACATTATTGAACGGAAGCGTGTTTGGTTTGTTTGCCAATCTAATGAAGAAATAATTTTTTTATGCATCAATAATACGTTCTATGGTAAATAAATTAGTGATCAGATCACTATTCGTGAGAAAAGTATGTATATCCATGACAACTGTGTCGATGGTTGTATTTCATTCAGTGCCATTAGTTGATTTATGCGAAATTACAAAACAACGAATCGTTTCTAGAGTGAATTAGAACAGGTACAATTACAAATGAATATAATTACGGAAAGTAAGCTTCACAAAGCTTTACAACTGCCTAGTATCTGCTACCATCTGCATCAATTGTCATTATTATTAGACGTACACATTTTAAGTTTTAATACACCCTCTGCTTACAATGGATTTTAATTACCAATGTTCATTTGAACAGTTATAGTTGCACTTTAGGCAAAACACAATTAACAAATTCCCGACATATATGAAATTGACCGTAGGGGCAGATTTTGGTTTTGGTCACCAAAATTAATAGCTTTGTTATTTGAGTCGCCAGTTCGTACCTGAATTTGACAGCATCTAGTTGCAGGGTGGAAAAGTGTTTTCCCAGCACTCACTGCGTTATTATGTACATCATCATATTGGAAAAAATATATTTTTATTATCTCGCAACATATTCGTTTCTCCTATTTCATCTCGAATCATTCATGTATGTGCATGTCTCAGTGGACCCGATTTGAAATGCATGAATGCATTAAATGTTATGTCACTTAAAATCTAACATTTATCATATATTATGCTCAAAATATATGCTTTTTAAATGGCTTGAGTTCTGTCTAGTTTACAACATTCGGTGTCAAGGTATTAGTTCGAGCTGACAGGCTACCTCTACAATAGATAACTCTAGAGTCTAGATCATCTGTACAAATCTTAAAATTGTACATGTAGTATTTTGCGTTTTCAAAATTACAATTAGTACTCTGCATAATGAATTTCTTTACTATTGTACGGTACATCCTTTAAAAGTGCTCCACATGCACATGTGCACACTTTCTCTGTCTTATTATCTAATTTTTCAATGCCGTCTATTACTCACATTTTGGTATGTTGTTTATGCACTCGAAAACTAAACTTCCAATCGTATGGCAACTTATAAATTATTTGTCCCTCAGCGCCTCTTTGATAACGGCATACAACCAACAAACCACTTAGAGCGAACTCGAGGCAGTATGGAGGATGTGGCAGTGCTTGGATCCTGTGCTCTTTCAAGTCTGTCATAACAACCGATTTGTGCGCAGGTGCGTTATCATGGAGTGGATGGATACCACAGATAACGTTTCGGTTATGTTCCATCTATTGGCAACACTCTAGAGGTTTACATTGTCCAGTGACATTAGCAGAGTCGGACGAAGGCACCCGGACGATGAGGCCCTTTGCATCGAAACATAATGCTCATAAAACTCCCTGGTCACACATTTCATATTTGGCTAGCAGTCGTATGGCAATTCCAATTAGAGTTTATTTTTTGTCCGCCCTCAACAAATACAGGCCCCATCTTGCAGAAACCTTTCCGAGCTTCAAGAGATTCTTCATTATATTAATAACAGCAGACACATTAAAACCCTTGATAATAAAAATATCCACAACTGTGTATCGTGCATCTGCATGCTTTTCCCTCTTCACAGCAACCACTTTCCGCTCAACAATAGACGACAACGTGTCCCATAACGTGGGCCCTCTTGTATCGATTCGCGACCGTTGTGTAAGGAACGAAATCACCTCAGAATGGTATGATATTGAGAATTCCAACCGTAAACTTCATCCACGTCGGCCAAGATATCAAATGAAAGTATCCTAAAAGCGGACGGATTTTATAATATACTCTTTGCATAGCGGCAGAGATGTTCTTCACCGACATTTATAGGCCACTATCATTTACCTATGTTGTGACACACGGATATATTTTCACGTGTCTGGCGTGCTGCACGTGCAGCTGCAGATTATTTTATAGAAAGTTTTTGTGTTTATTAATCGAGATTAAATTTATTGACAGGTTTAAACAGGCACTAACTGTATAAGAAAATATTCAAAACTTTTCAAGTATTCCTCGTAGATTATGATGTTGGGCCTAAAGTGAGCTTTTTTTTTTGTGTTATAGCATGAAAAGCTTGTCAAGGTATGGAGATATATAGCTTTTATTTACGTTTGTTTAATTTGGTTGTGAACATGTAACCAAAAGACTCTCGAAGACATTTGGGTATCCAAAGCCCTTCATTGAAATACACTTGTTGTTTACATACTTCATAATACAACCGTGATTTTCAATTGGCTTTTTTCTACATTTCTTAGGATGGGCATATATACTTTGTCATTGTCATAAAAAATAACGACCCAAGCTGTATTAGTGTTCTCACCTACAAACGGAGTATATTTCACTACGGTGATTGATGGTGGGGTTGGAAGTTGTGAAGATTCTCCTTTTTGTACAGCAATTGTACTTTGAAGGATAGATCTATACGTTTTTGTGTCACTAAATAGACAAAAATATTTTTAGGAGCGATACCACTGATGCCTAAGTAAATGAAAATACTGTCAGACAGCGTGCATATTGAAATGCGTTATTTAAGGAAGAAACAAAACCATATGACATGTTATTGAAATCCAATAGATATTATTTGCAGGGATTCATGTCTGAAGCTAATTTCTTTCATTTGTGCATATTTATCGATTTCTTTGTGGTCCTTGTGGATTATATATGAAGCTCATGTGGTCACCTGCTTTCCAAATAATCGCTGTCATCATTATCTTCAATTGTTTAACTTATCTCCTTTTGTTTTCCAGACTAAATAAAAGATGGGTAACATGATAGGTACGAGCTCTGACCAAGCCGTAAAAAGCCGGAAAGATGAAATGCAGAATCATATACACAATGCACAAGATTCCTTCGTGCGGAGAAAGGTGGAACAAGAAGGTGACAACCACAGTTGAGTTGACGTTACCAGTAAATATCTTCGAAAAGTTTCAATCATCGATGATGTCATTTTTACCGTGTGTGATCTTGTCCATTTCGAAGACGTAGGGCATAGTTGTAGCAAACAATTTATATATATGTATGATTTCTGTCAGAACTAAAATGTAATGGCAATATAATCTTAAAACAACATACCTTTGTATAAACCCATGATATCATAATGAAAACAAAAATCATACACTAGTCAGATTTATAATTGATGAAGGTGGCAACATTCAGATTCTTATAAATATACCGGTTGCTTCCTGTTAATCACTAATTTCACAAACAATTGTTTATATCACAGGTATAACAGTATCGCTATCAGAATGAAATAATCCTCGTTACCAGACCCAACAAAGGTATGACAGTATCACTATCAGAATTAACATAACTCTCGTTACCATACTCAGGCACGCAGTGCGCGTCATCAGGATCGCTCTAACTGGTACTGACATGTTTGATCAGTAAACCGTGCCTTAGCAAAACAGTTTGCAACTCAATCTGTCGAAATATGACACCATGCACGGGTAATCATATTAATTATGAAAGATTTATTTCACCTTCATCTTTTTCTCTTTGTCAAGGTTCGCGATGTATCTTTCGATGAGGCCTCGTCGGTACTTCGACTTTTATTCCTCGTACGTTTTATTCGTAACTTAATATCTAAAGATATATAAAGATATGTTTTGTTTTGTTTTGTTTTGTTTTTTTTTTCTGACGGCGAATCCACTTTAAAACAATCAGAATTCAATACGAAACGTGAGAGATTCACTTCAACCTTTTACGCAAAGAAATAAGAAATAGGCCCAGCATTGGTGGATTTAGATGACAAGTTTGCCCGATGAACCATATCTACATTTTTAACTTGTGACAGTTGCAGAAAAATTTGCCTGGGGCCTTTGTATCTGGGTCAGTAGTTGTGCAGAACGATTTGTATGTGCTGAAAGGAGAGATTGCAAAAGATGGATTACATTGACCGGTTCTGGGTTACTGTCTCCATGTCTTCAGTAAAGGAGTTTGATTTCTCCAGTCTCTTTCGAGAGAATGCAGAAGAGGTCTCAAAGTGAAGAAAGACCTGTATAGGTGAGGTCTCAGAGGTTCCTAGGTTAATGCGTTAAATTCGTGACCAGAAGAGTGATGGTTCAGCTCCCACCATCAGATTAGCCCGGATTTACTACCGTGGTGTGTCACCTTACTTGTCTCGTCACGATATAACATGTATATTGTTGCTGTGCAGCGAAACACTGAAAACAGTAATTCAAAACACGATCAGTGTACGCTTTTCAATACGCCGTCTTTCTGTTTTTGCTAATGCGGACCTTAACCGACTTTATATGATACAATACTGCAATGTACTTGTATTTTACCTGGGATACCTGCATATATGGTGCAATGTACTGTTGTAGACAGCATAAATTAGTTAAACGACGCTCCCATGACCATGAATTTAAAATGTCAGATTATAATGACGTCAGTCTTGTTCTAAGAGGAGGTGCAGTACGTGCGATGGGGCACTATAAATTGTTCGGGATTTGTAGTGCTAAATCTGGAAAACTTAGATGCATCATAAAATGTAGACCAGTCAATATTAATACTTTGTGTAATATCATTTTCTTTGTAAAAAGTATTATCTCTTATTTATTTATTTACCAAATTTAACCTGTGGGTTAGAAGAAACATATCACCCAATTTTAAGTACATTATGCTCCAACCATAACATGTCTAGACAAGCCAATGGTTGGCTCACAGTGCAAACTCAAGCCGTTTTCCTAGGTGACAATTTGCAAAACATTGTGTACTAAACAGGCTGATGCAATTGAAAATAGTTGTCATCCAAGTCGTTTATTAGATATTCTACTAGCCCGGAACCCACGTGTTTACTGCTATGCGGGGGGGGGGGGGGGCGGCGGGGTCTAGCTCTTCGTCTTAGTCAACTATTGGTATTTCACTATCTTCATGCTGCAGATTAACTATGGAAGGTGTACATGCCTGATATCAATTTCAAGAACAATACAAGCCCGAAGCACATTGTTCACAATCTTTCTTTATCTTTAATTAGTAAACAATAACAGCTGAAAAAGTCACACCATTGCCGTAAGTTAAGAAATCTGACAAGGACCATTTTACGAAACTATCCCATGACTGATATTATGTATTGAGAGAAATATATGGATGTATGGTTGACATATTAATTATTATTTCATAAGTACTTGATTAGAATATCAATACTATCTATCTATCTATCTATCTATCTATCTATATATATATATATATATATATATATATATATATATATATATATATATATATATATATATATATATATATAAAATTTGTACTAATTGCAGAGCTGGATGATTGTGATGACTCCAACATTAAAAACGGCGCATCAAGAGAATTCTCTTGCGGTGGTGTTGTAGACAATGTCGACGCTAATGTGTTAGTTGAAATAAGGAACTACCAGTTTCCTTTCGAAACTTTGGTCTTTGAAGGAGGCGGAAACAAGGGAATAGCCTTCTGTGGAGCAATACAGGTCAGTCCGTCTTTCTATTTGCATAGCGTTTGCATTCTTTGACTACAAATACATTCCTGCTTGTAGAACTATTTAACACATGCAAATAAGCCTTAGAATAGTTTCTGGCTCTTCGATAAATATGTTATTGTTGAACCTTTAATCCTTATTAATTTACTTCACCTGGTATTATCATGAAAGACTGCGTCTTGACTTAAACTTAAGTAAAGTATCTGACAATCTACTTGAATTAATTTTAAGTCTCACATAAGCATGACTGTCGAATGTCGTATGTTTGGACCTAAATTTGGTGATATGGAAAACAGATATTTAAATTTCTCATTCACGAGTACCACATTTTGGCTCCATTATCGGTGTTATAATTTAATGTCCTTAATTATGATAAGAGATTTTATGTTATTCAGGTCAGACAAACAAAGACACTCTCACTCCATCCCCACCATTAAACCATACAGATATGGACGGGAAGTATGTCTCTTTCTCCTATATTCCTCGCTTTTTCAAACATATATGCGTACATATACGCACAAACTCATTCTTCATATCAAAGTTATCATGTCCACAAATCAACCACCATGTCCTCTACTTTTATTAGTTTACCATATGAATACACATACATTTTGTATGGACCATTATTATTCTCTACATCAATTCCTTCCACCAGTTTTCTATTTGGTGGATTTGCTTAAGAGTCGAAATCACAGTGCACATGGGCTTGTGGTTGTTCATCTATAATTTATTTGGAACACCATGTCAGAAAAGAATGAATCAAGCGGGGGAAAATCTCAGGCAAATGCAATTGTATTTTAAAATCAATGAATTTTCAAAACACCTTTGAAAACATAAATCAGGAGAATTTTAACTTGTTTTAAGTTGTAGAGGTGCTGTAGTCGGGTCCAATAATTACTGTTTATGCTTGGAAAACGATCGACTGTGCCAGTGTCGTTTTAGGATCGAAATATTTATTATACATGTCATATTGAGATATTAAATTATATCGGTGGTATATCTTATGCATGTTATTCAAAACTGTATTTCCATGTTTGGACCTATTTCAGTCTCTCTCTCTCTCTCTCTCTCTCTCTCTCTCTCTCTCTCTCTCTCTCAGGACAGACATACCTTAAAATGTGTGTAGGCTGTAGACCCTCTAGTATCTAGTATGGATTTATACGATCAATGAGTCGACACGAAGAAATGCCTAAATGCAATCAGCGAGCAATAGAAAGAAGGCTTCAGGTATGAACCTTGTTATAATTAGTCTTCGACACGAATCACGTAAATTGTCAGCGACTGAACTTACATGACCTGTAGCTATTCGGTACACATACAGGTTCGTATACCTGTTATACTCAACGACCAACGGTACATACGTTTAGGAGAGGCTCTTGATTGAGTAAAATAATAAAATTGTTTACTTACGGACTTTAGCCCACATAACAAGCATAATCACGTTTGAAAACGATACAGAAATCGGGTATTGATGAACACTGATTGCAGTCAGAATTTCAGTGAAAATCGAAATTTGGGTGAAGTGTCTGTTGACTTGTCGAGGACACAGGTAAAGTCGCTCTTGAATGCAGAAATCAACAATCTAAAAGAACCTAAATCTAACAATCATTAAGCTCTTTTGTTTAAAGATGTCACACCCTGAAGTCTGTCGGATCCAACTGCTCTGCATATGATGTTTCTACTGTAAATTCTACAATGTTCACCGTATCAATCCTCACTAGAAATGGTCTAATGAAACTAAAACATAAATTTATTTTCCAGTGCAAACAGTAATTAATATGACCAAATATTCAATTAGAAGCTTTATAAGTACAAATTAATTTGTACACATTCATTGTCCTAAACTTATTGTAAAAGTTTGGAACTTTCTTTCCAGCCATGTAGTAGTGCAGCCCTTCACCGCATAGGCACAGGATGGAAAGACAAGATACGGTTTTTTTTAAGTACATAAAAGGAAATATTTCAAGACTCAACTGCACATTTTTTTTTATTGTCATTTCTGAGATCGCCACTTGTGTACATATAATATTTACACTCCACTTGTTAAATGTTTCCTTAAATCTGCTGATTATCTTAGTAGATTGGATTTTTCCATGATGAAAAGCTTGCTTAGCCCGAACGTTTTAAATTTGCGCCGTTGTTTATATATATATATATATATATATATATATATATATATATATATATATATATATATATATATATATATATTTGTTTGGCCTGATATGGCACTTCCGGTCTGCGGACGATCGGAATCTGGGAGATAATTTTATCTCATAGAACAAAATTTAGATAACTGAAGGACTCTACATAATGCTCGTTGCAGGTACTTATCGACTTAATGATTTTAAATTTAAAAATACTTAAGTTGTGGAAAGTTCTGGGAAATATTTCTTTTGCATTCTTCCATTGGTTGCAGAGCACGGAATTATCCAATCACAGCAGTCGATTCATCAATCAATCTTGTATGTGCCATAATAATAAATTCGAAAGTTGTCCGTTGAAAGCAAACTGGTCTGTGAAAACTTGCGTTATAAAGGAGTGGATTCATCAATCGCCATAAACTTGTTTGCGTTATGTATATGATAATCCAATAATACCGGAAATGGTCGTAACCTCCTAAATGTTCAGCCGAGAAAGGCAATCAAAGATTACAAATTCAGAGATTTGGTGTCTGCAAGGTTGCTGAGTTTGGGGATTACAGAAGGAATTATTGGAAGGATTGGAGGTAAGTTCGTTTCTTTTTTATTATATTACATTAAATTTGAAAAAGATAACATTTATTGGCTCTCGTTTCATAGGCCGGCAGTACACTGCATCAGTTTTTCAGTCGATTGCATCTGTTTTCGGTGGGAATGGAATCGGGGGTGGGGTGGGGGGGGTGGTCACAGGGGTTCGTTACAAATAAAATTAGGAGCCTAACTTGTGTTATATTATTACAGGTTCATCATCATCATCATCAGTCCCATAGTCTGGTAGACCATTGGGGCACCACACAAAACTGAACAATCAGCTTCCTCCATTCCTCTCGATTTTCCGCTTTTCTCATTGAGTCGCTCAGTATCAAGCCTGTCCACTCTCGAAATGTTGTCGTCCCACCTCTTTCTCTGCCTGCCTCTCCTATTTTTTCCTTGTACAGTGCCTTACAGATTGTCTTGGCAAGTCCTGATGATTGTGAGACATGCCCATATCACTGCAGTTTATGTTTTTTCACTGTGCTCAGGAGGTCTTCGTGAGGCCCAATGGCTTGTCTGATCCTTTGCCGTATTTCCTCATTGGTGACATGGTCTTTGTATGAGACGCCGAGGATTTTTCGGAAGCATCTCATCTCTGTGGCTTGTATCCTTTTCTCTAAGTCATCTGTTATGGTCCATGATTCACAGGCCTAGAGAAATATGAAGATAACCAGTGAGTGCATCAGTCTGACATTTGAACTGAGTGCGATGTTCTTGTCATTCCAGATGGGCTTCAGTTTTGTCAGCGCTGCTATTGTCTGTGCAATCCTGGAGAATACTTCAGGCTTTGATCTTTCATCTGTTAAATTCCCCCCAAATACTTGACACTGTGGACTGTTTCTAGCTTCGTACCTTGGACCCTGATGTCAGTTCTGATGCCCTTGGTGTTGTTGGTTATCAGTTTGGTCTTCTCAGCACTGATTTCTATGCCATAGGCTGTGGAGTTTTGTCGAGGCTCTCTACTAAGCTAGCTATTTCTTGTTCATTTCCTGCTAGTCCATCAATGTCGTCAGCAAAACATAAGTTAGTGACTGTTCTACCTCCGATGCTGACTGTCCCTTCATGCTTTTCAAGCACGTCAGCCATGATTCTCTCCAGAAAGATGTTGAATAGTGTGGGTGAGAGCAGACAGCCCTGTCCGACTCCGACTGTCGTTCTGAACCAGTCCCCTTTGCTGCCGTTGAAGTATACTGCACTGGTGGCCTTGTCATACAGGCGCTCTATTACTGTGATGAGGTTGGCATGCCATACCCTATCAAATGCCTTCTTGAAATCCACGAATGCGTGGTACAGATCTTGCTGGTGTTGGAGGTACTTCTCACACAATATCCTGAGGTTGAAGATCTTCTCTGTTGTGCTGCGCCCTGTTCTGAAACCTGCCTGCTCCTCGGCAATGATCTTTTCAGCCAGTGGCTTTAGTCTGTTTAGCAGTATCCTCAACATGACCTTGTTTGGATGGCTTATAAGACTGACTGTGCGGTGGTTTTGACACTGTTGTAAATTGCCTTTCTTGGGGAGGGTGATGATCAGTGATTGTGTCCATGGCGATGGCCATTCTCCTGTTAGCCAGATCTTGTTGCATATGTTTGTGAGGGCGCTAATCATTGCTTTTCCCCCTGCTTGGACCAGTTCTGCTGGGATGTTGTCCACTCCTGCCGACTTTCTCTTTTTCAATGATCTCACTGCTGCTTCTACTTCATCCCATAGGATAGGGTGGTTGTTGTTGTTAGTTGCTGGAGGGACGTTCAGTACCTCTGGATCTATTATGGGTTGGTGGTTGTAAAGTTCTGCGCAGTACTCTGTCCATCTTTTCAGAATGTCTTTTTCTTCTGTGAGGCAGTTTCCGGCTTTGACCTGTAAGGAGGTAACTCGCCGTTGTTTTGTGCTTGTTAGATCTTTCACCAGCTGGTACGCTTTCTTGCTGTTGTTCCTTTTCAAGTTTCCCTCAATGTCTTTTGACTGTTCTTCTATCCAGTTCTCTTTTGCTTTTTTCATGCTCTTCTTTACTTCCCGGTTGACTGCCTTATACTGCTCTGCCCCTTCTGTATCATTCTTCTTCTTCTTCAGCTTCCTCCTCTTGTCACACAGGTTCAGGACCTCAGCTGTGAAAGTCTTGTTAGAGTTTCTTTGACATGACGTTTTCATTACATATAGTTGGGTTTTACTTAAGATGATGCCGATTTGACCTCCAAATTAGTTGTTACAACTACCATGCTGACGCTACAGCTACGTTCCTGAACAGATTGCGATATGATTTAGAAAAGAAACACACTTTTTCTTCGAATATGCAGTTGTTCCTAATTTTAATTTATCCTGATCCAAGCACAAAATGGTTGTTTTAGCCTCCAGCTCGATCTTCGTTATACTGCTAAGTCTCCTAAAGGGTTAAGAAGAGCGACACGAAGTGTTGACTAAAATGCTGCATCAAAAGTACGTGCCTGTTTCAGAATGATAATGAAGCTCATCTGACCCAAATCGTAGTAAATTAGTGACCGTCTTAAAATGTTGTCACTTCTCGTCCGTAACTTGTGGCACTGACATGGGGTTTTCACTATACACGTCTTGCAATATCTGATTGGTTCGGAATGAAATGGCACATATCTGATCACTGGCATATCCGCACTTGGTGATGGAATTTGAAAACACGATTTCTTTACTTGATCTTGGGGTCAAGTCAAGGTCATTGCTGCATTTTTAGCCTGCACTCGGACACAGTGGGACACTGGCTTCCAATGACTTGATTGTTTATGCTGTACATGATTGTCGACATGATGATACAAACAATTACGAATGGATTTTTATTAAACCTAGTTTGTGCAATTATAATTAGGAAGTGGGTATATCGTGAAAGTGTCTGATATCAGGCTGAAGGTCAAAGGGCATGGCAAAATGACTGTACTGTATTTACAGGTACCTAGAGAACAAGCTAACTCAGATCTATAGGATACTGTTTATTACCAAATATGAAGTGCTAGAGTTTCTGAGAAGATATAAGATGGTTTATACTTAACAGTTAACATAGTAAAAAGACATCAGAAATGGATTTATCGTTGATTTCTTTAAGTACATTCGATCAGTAGAGGGTCACTTTCATTGATTAACTCGCCCTTACTGTGTAAAATTTCAGGTTATGTCTATACAGAACCCGAATAGTTCTGTTGTACAAGTTAACGGATGTTAAAGAAGACGAAATGAAGTTCGAGAACACGTATAATAAAAAAAAGTTGCATTAACTGAACTATTTGATGGGTAACATACAGGTAATAGTATGACGTCCAATGGTTTTCAAGGACAATGAATTTACTGCAAGTGCTGCTTGCTTAAATTTCAGCATGACATGTCTTATTGACTTTCTGTTCCAAAGTAAATTATAAAATATTACAATTCGACATGAGACATAAACTGACACAAATGACTCCTTACTGTCTATATATTTAATAAAGTTATTATCGTCCGTCATTTAAAATTATTTTAATTGTAATCTCAATACAGTAACGTCAATTGTTAGCCGACATTAGATATCCATCCCACCATGTGTCGGTTTTAAGACACACACACACACACACACACACACACACACACACACACACACACATATATATATATATATATATACACACCAGACAGAACGGAAAGTGCTATCCCTGGATTCTATAGAAGAATGCTTGATAATAGTTGGCAGAATTAATATTTTAATACAAATGATACTATCATACAGGTTAGAGAATTTTAATTCGTACTCTACTCTAAGTTCAATGCATCAATGATTGTATTAAATGAAAATCTAAAAATGGAGAGTTTGAAAGTAGTGTAAATTAATGAACTTTCTGTATAAAATTGAATGTATTTAACTACTGTTAGGTTGTAATATTTGCCCTGACATTTGCTTGGAAGCAGAGTGATTATTTATTAAGTAGAGTGTAAGACGAAAGGTCACTTACTGGTCCAAAACCTATGTTCCACTTGAGAAGCAAGAGAAAAAAATCCATTTTCCGGTGACTGCAGATTAAATCCATTCATATGTCCCATACAACATTTTTAAAACTTCAAAGCTAAAGAAGAAATTCATATCTGCAGTGCCTACAGACTGATAAAGTGTCTGCACATTTTATATCTAAGCATAGCCCCGGTTTCGTTAATGGTTTTTTTTAATGAGTTGTACAATATCTATGATAAAAGCCAAAAAGCTGAATTCATTTTTTAAAGGTATACATTAAAAAATCGAAAAGAATGCGTGATTAGAATGGAGATAGGCAATAAATACAAAACAACAAAAGTGTTTTGTTTAGAATCGGGGACAAGAACTCTTTCGATACGGCGTAGTAACAAAGTCTCGGCCTGACGGCCTCGAGATATTGCCACGTCGTATCAAGCTCGTCCTTTCTACCCGCTCGGAACAGAACACACATATTGTTTTGTCTATGTATATATCCAGAGCAGTACAGTGGTAAAGAGCGGTTTAGATTTGTGATAATAATATAAGTTACCGCATTCTTTCCTTTATGTCTTTGACATATTTATTATAATAAATATGAACATGGATGTGAACCCGTGCATTGTAATATGCAGAGGTTATCTATATGCACCATACAAGGCGATAAAGTCATGGGATATAGAATGTAGTGACCTATATTAATAACAGACAAATCCGATCTCAATGCACTACTCATGGTAGAAACGATTGTTGATTATAGTAAAATTTTCATCCAGACCTGTATTATTGATTGTGACTATACTTCAAATATCTGTAAAGCCACAGAAATATCACTGTTGATCGCCATTACAGCGAAATAATTTCTGTAGCGGATAATATATTATGTTGGTAGAGAATAATTAAAACAATTCCTATGGCATGTAATGGCGAAATATATGCTGAGAGATGCGTATATTATGTTGAAATTTTTTTTTATATCTAATGTTGGCATAATTCTATCTGATCAGTGAAGTGTGTGTACTGTTACAGAGGATATTAAATTACTGTTTCGTTTGAATGCATCATACATATTTTTCAAACGCACATTTGAATGACCAGGACCAAATAGATTCAACAAATGCAACATAAGTTGCTGAACAAGTCTTTTACACTGTTGTCAGATGAGAAGGACAGATTAAGGCACCAATGTCGTACCGTGGCAAGGAACCGTTTGAGGTTTTACTTAAATCGCTTGACGTTACAGCCATATAGATTTGACAATAGGTCTACTCATCCACCAAGATGATTATAAACCATGAAGTTGTTGATTATTTAACAAGAGGCACTAGCACCCATAGCGAACAAAGTCATCTACCGTTATTATATTAAACTATACCAATGGAGACTCTGTTGGACAGGCCAATATACGGTCATCTTGTTGTTAAAGCCTTGTGTGCACATGAGCGTTCACCAACCCTGTAAACATTTATTAATTATATATTAAAGTATACTTAACATTATACAAAAAGGTTATTAAAATTTACGGACGTTATGGATCTGAGCAGGTTTACCACCGAAGTGTATTTTACCGAGTTAACATTTGGGTTGTTATTGACTTCAGCCGGGTGAGCTTGTAATTTTTAAAGCTCGAACATGCAAACTTAAAATATCTAACATAAACATTAAAGATATTGTTGTCAGGCTGAGAGGTGCTGTTGCAAATAATCCGGCCGTGATCAATGATGTCAGCTGAAACAAAGTCGCTGTTTATAAACTATTATGCTGATAAGGATGATGTTACATACGTGGATGAATAGATCGCAGACATGCCTGCACCACCAACCATACTAATTTAAGGGGCGTATTCATCAGCAAAATAAACAATAAAGGAAAGGAAGAAAATGTTCATATAGTAAATAGTTGAGATTTTGTACACTCAGAGTCGGTTTTGATACAACCAAACCTCACATCTTAAATGAGCACAAGTCTGGATCATATTTATTCATCGTTGCCTGTTTTAGTGGCAAATGGAGTCCAATGATAATAATGATAAATAATGGCAATAGTGTTGGGTTATCAGTAACGTGTGGCGCTAAAGACAGAACTGGTCAAGTATCGTTCACATATATAATATCAGTGTCATTGGTCGACGGAAATGAAATTCAATTTGAAGGACTGAGCATGTATCAGACAAATACTTAACCCTCTTTGGTGTTTGAGATTGAGATTAGAGTTATCATTACATATAGGTAATGGATTCTGACCTCGGTGATGATGATATTGCGTAACATAAACAAGAGGTTATTGACAAAGACAACAAAGAATGTCAAAATTGACATTGATTTCTGTCCACTTGTCCATGAATCTCTCTTTCAGGATGGTGGTAACAAACCCTCGTATGAACGCAACTTTAATCTTGTTAAGAGCCAACTAGAACGTTGGAACCACCGTGATATTCCACTGCCAACTCGAGGCCAGCTTGATATCATCGCACGTACTAACGCCCAATCGTTGACTTTACCACCAGATAAAGAAACATTCAGGAATTGTTTATACGACGAAGAAGTGGATTTCTCCGTTGAATCCACCAACGAATATCGTACATCAGCAGCCCCTCAATTAAAGCAAGAAAAGATCTCGTCTGTTCTTCAGCAAGGATGCATTTGTCCGTGTAACAGGTAGTGGGCGATGATGAGAACGCTCATTTCAGACATTGTTCAATGGTGTAATCATCATAGTTCGATTTGAAGATGGTGCTAGGACCCAGAACGTATAGTTGCTATAAATTTAAATATACCCCAAATATATATTTTTTTATGATGATATGACAGTTATCCCAGTAAAAAAGGGTAATTGGTTAGAAGTTCGTGCGCGTGTTGCACCTGATCAAGGTCGGTCCACTGAGCAACTGAATTAAGTGATTACATTATTAAAGAACTATGATGGATCCACAATGTAAACGACGAGAAAAAATAATCGAAGCGAGCAACAACTGCAAGATGAAATTACCAAGGGAACCGTGTCGATCGTGAAATACAAACGTGTGTGTGTGTTCTTAGATGTGATTTGTGGGCTTGCCTCTGCAATAGCAGTATGTATGGGTGTGGCTGGAATTACAACAACGAAACCATTATTTGTGTACCAATCGGAATTATTGTTGTGGCTGTATCAGTAGTAACTGGTGTCTCTGGTAGCGCTAGCAAAATAATGTTGATGCGGTTACATTTAAGAATACGTGTTGATTTGGAGCTTTTCGCGGCAGCTCAAGGTAGTCTCTATTCGATTATAGTCTGAATAAGCCTCCCCGTTTGTTTGTACCCCCTTACCGATGTAAAAAGAAAAAAAGAAAAGCATAAATGAGATTAAAAAAACCCTCACAGAACTTATTCAGTTCATTCATTGATCAACAATTTCAAACCTGATTATGACCAGGTGGACCCTAACACCGTTATTGTCTGCACAAAGGAATTTTTCGGTGTAAAAGACGACCCTGCCCGCCGGTCATTTCCAGTTCCTGGACAAGTCCATTATTAGCGAAGGGGTGGATGTTCGACCACACATGTATAGAAAGTAAATACTACGTCGACTGCTAACGATATTTACAATTGCGAATGAAGCAAAAGAAATGAATGACTACTAAAAATTTGACATTCACGTCGATTTAACAAGCATTGTAGTTTCTATGTACAAGCGTGCAACGGGATATAGCTCTTAACTCTAAAACGTATAGTAATTTATGGAATTATCCGGCAGTTACCTAATACGATGAACTACGTCACCTTATCGCATGAGGAAAATAATCTCTTCCATAGTGTACTCAGTGGCGCTGTGTTAGTATGGAAACTTCATTAAGCATGAAACACGCAGACGATGACCCTTTTAGGGCCACCCTGGTCACAGTCGGGATTAAAGATTTTCTTTATTGAAATCGGTAGGGGGTACAAACAAAAGGTAATTCATGCTAAAACTATAGTAAACTGTACTCGGTGGCTATTGAAGATAAAATGAATGGCATGGCTGAATTCTAGACTTCTGGCGGAAATAAAAAATTACGAATAATTCCGGCACAGACAAGAAAATGGAGTAACGGATATACAAACAGTAAAAGTCGAGTAATTACCTTTAAAAACAAAACAACAAGCTTTATATTTGTCACGTCATAATCTCATAAAAGTGTATCGTCCAGTACTAGTGAAATGGGATTTTGATGGTTACTAGTATAAGTCACCGCATTATATACCCAATGTTTTTATCCTTTTTATTGAATGATGGTATATTGCTCCTTTCACGTATTTGAATCCGAGGCTTCACATACATGCGCGTGTGATTTATTGTTCTCTAAGCCAAAGTGATAGGAATAGAAGGCCGTAACCTACATAAATACCAAAAATAAATAAGTAAATAAACCACTTGTTATCACTTTATTAGAACACAACATATCTTGCATGACAAGTAGATCCCATGAATAGAATTGCCATGCTCTGATGAAAATTAATGTGAAATATACCCAGACCATCTAATGTAAATATCTTTAATGAAATATCTGACGTATTGTTTTATCACCCCTCGAGTCCTTTTGATTTTTCAAAATGTGTAGTCAGCACATTTAAAATTGACTGCAGTTTCCGTTCATAAGAAATATACATTGTTCAAGCAGAAGCAAGTTAGTTCCCAATTGTGAGATTAATGTAGATACTAAAAGTTAGTGCAATGATGATGACCACGATTCTGGTGCTACACTTTGTTATTATTATTATTATTATTATTATTATTATTATTATTATAGATCACTCTTATGGTTGCCTCAGTTTACTTCCGAATTTATTATCCGGATTTGGTTGGAATCCTGGAACAAGAATATTTCAGTGGTTTGGGGAAAATCTTGCCAAAAAGACCGGAAATCCGGACGTCACATTTTACGAGGTAGGACATAAATCCTATTATCTTCTGGTAACTTATTATTTATTGGTCAATATTTGTTTTCCTTTCATACCCTATTTGTTTTTGTATATTGTTAACAATCTTACTCCAAATTTGGTTTGATCCTAATTCGTTTTACTCGAAATATTTCATTTGATTTATCACAAAATGTTCTAAACGAGTAGATGCACTGCAATTAACAAAATTGTTAGGATCGAAAATGTATTATAATAGGATTTAGCACTTGAATGTAAATAAACCATATAAATTATCATAATAAGATAAGAATATATAT
>JAECUM010023377.1:0-13759 GCA_016617855.1 Megalonaias nervosa
AAATCTTGTCTTAAAGAGTCGGAAGGGTAATTTGTTAGGTTGAAAAACAAGCTAACAATTGGAAAGAATTTACTAACGAAATTATGAAAATGCACGAAAAGTATCCCTCTAAACGCTGTTTTAAACACGCGACGTCAATAAAGCTACACCTTTCACATTTTTCTTTATATTTTTACAACTTCATATATATTTGGTATAGCCAATAACATTATTAGTCAGTGCGAATGTGCCATGACAAAAAGAGTATATAAATAAAGCCTAAATTATTGATTTATTTAACTAGACACAAAGGCCAAATGACACAATAATAACAAAAAGTAACGTCTAACAAAACATTGTAAGGGAGATTTATATCTAACACATGCTTTTATACAAGTAAAAATAACGGTTGATAGGAACCTGTGAATTTGTTCATTCAAAAATCAGACAATATTATTTGTAAATGAGTTCAACAAAAACAATATTGCAAAACTCTTTGAATGGAGGAGACAAAACAAACTGTATTGAAATAAATACATGAAGCAAAGGTATCACAATGGCCAGATATAACATTTTACATGCTATAAAAGAAATCAATAAGTCAGAAATCAGTTTTAAAACGATCCGTGTTCCAGTAATTGAAGTTTATCACTTATGATCAAACGTCACAAAATCTGAAAGTGTGTATTGATATTCATTGTCATACTTTTGACTGTTCTGATCATTAACAACATTACAAATACTTTAACTGGTCAAAAACACGATATATGTTAGCTGGTGAAAGCAGAGACAAATAAATAATAAAATACAGTGAAAAAAAATAGAGCAATGCAATAGAAAAGGGGAGACTTTCAAACTGTTATCTTTATTATTGATGAACTTTAAAATAACAAACATTGTTCTGTTTCTCCATTATAACCACTAAATTTTTTACTATGTCGTACACTACAACATAAATTGTTTTAGCCGTAGTTAATGAACAATTAATTACAAAGCAGCTAATTTATTTAAGATTATTATCGGGGCTTTTAATATCATCCTTGTCTTTTATTCTTTGTTCGTTTCTTTTCAATTGATTTAAAAAAAAGAATGTGTTTAAAGGTTATCAATCTAACACTTTTAAGCTGAATTGGGTAATTCCAATATAAAGGTAAAATCCCAGTAATTTATCTAATTCCAATATAAAGGTAAAATCCCAGTAATTTATCTAATTCCAATATAAAGGTAAAATCCCAGTAATGTATCTAATTCCAATATGAAGGTAAAATCCCAGTAATGTATCTAATTCCAATATAAAGGTAAAATCCCAGTAATGTATCTAATTCCATTTGCTGCCATACAATATTATTTTCAAATCAGTTTGTAAATGGTTTTAATTATTAATTTGAAGAAATTCGCCTATTGAAATAATTGTTGCATCAAGCAATGTCTCTGACATTTTATTTGGTCTGGAATTGACGAATATTGAATCTATGTTTACTTTATCCTTCTTTTACAGCACTGTAAATCACTCCTTCTCAGTTACTGTTTACTAGTTATTCACTATACTATTTTATTAACTCCTGTTTTGTATTATTACATAATATCTGGTTTAGCATAATTTGTTTTGTTAATCTACCCAGACCATTTTGTCCAGCTGCTTTAGATCCATTTAGGTAATATAATAGAACTCGCAGGATTCTGTGAAGGGACGTTGAAGATTTTGATCAAATTTTAAGTGAATTTACGCTGGAGGACGTGATGAACGCATTCACTCAATCGAAAATATCGATTCTAATATTTCAATGTAATTTGTTAAAGCTACGTTAAAAATTCAAATCACATACACAGACACACACACGCATACACACGAATTTTAAATACATTGCTGAAATCTTATTGTATTGTTTTCATCTCAGTCATAATACTATTCGCCTAAATTTAAACACCTGTTTAAAGTGTATGAAGAGTATCATCATACCGTTTAATAACTGTTCTGTTTTGTAGTTGAGCAAATAAAATACATTGCACATAACACCTCACACTTTGATTTATTCTAGACTTCCCTTCTTCTTAGTTAGTCCACAACTATCTTGAGTTTAAAACAAATTATGTCAATTCGATTTTTGTATCAGTCGTAAACATTGAATGTATTTCTCCAGCAGGGGAGCCTCGGTACCCCAGCTGATTAAACATCGGACTCTTAATCCAAGGTAGAGGGTTCGATACGCCCCTGGCACGCATGCGTTGGCAGCCTCCCTGTTCTTTGGAAAAGTCTTTAGCTGCCATTTCCTAAGAATAATATAGGGAATAATCTTTTAATAATGCCGTTAAGAGAAACCAGCTAAAACTTTCAGCAGAAACGTTTTACCAATAATCAACTATTGTAGTTCTGTAATTATGATGACCTTTGTATGCACTTACAGGATTAAAAGGTGAAGGAAATCCAAGGCTCGGATGAACAGTATTATTATATTGAGGGCCTTTATATATCCTTCATTAATATATTTTCAATGATGATGAGGAAGAATAACAAATTATTATAAATTGTGTTCAATTGTTTTATTATCTATGTTGTTTGTTGGATCAAACTTTTGATCATCTAGCAATGGTACTGAGTATTCAGACAACAGTTACCTCACATGAAAGTAAAGGTGACATTTATATATTGATTTTAAACCGTTACATACTTGGATTAGGCAAATACCGGTAAGATATTATGCACCGTGACCTTGCCATCCTTACTGTCCACTTTAAATTATTTTGACAAGCTTCTCAGAATATAAAGTGTAATCATCCAAGATGTTCTGTGTTAGCGAAAACAAAATTATCTTTCTAGTATGTGCAACTTTTTTGATGTTTCTGCAGAGTGTTTTAGCTGGAGCATCACAATGAGTTTCAGGGCACTGTGTGATACAATTTCAAATCTGAATTCCATTACTTATTTATCTAAAGTGTAAATTACATTAGGATTGGTTACAAATTTCGTTGGCGTTATGAAATTATAACAAAATAAAGTGAAAAGTGAAATAGATAAGTGGCTTCCGTGGTATCGCTTTCCTCGAACAGTGATTAGGGTAAGTGGGTTTTAAACAATATTCATAGTTTCCTTAGCTGATTCTTTAAAATCATGAATTTGTTCTAAAGTTACAAAGATTCTCCCCTGAACTCGATTTGTTTTGATTTATAGACGTATTCTATTTCAACTTAGTTAATTGGAGACACGGAATGCATCTGTTTGAGGCGAGAAGAAACTTTCTTCAGACAGTCCAAATATCCTTAAATATTACTACATAGAACAGGATGATTTTGGGAGTGGGCAACTTAGATTTTTTAAATACACTCAAAATCCCAATTTATTGAACACAATTAGAAAATCTATTAAGATATGCTAATATCAGATAATGTTCTTTTCATACCGCTTACATATTTGTCATTGTTCCATAAACAAAGTTTTATATTTAGGATTATTGAGATTTGAAAAAAATAAAAGATGATAAAACTAACATGTTTATCATCGATTTTATAATCAAGCTTTCCATACAAGAAAAGTTACGTAAATTCCATTGAATCCTGAAAATATTTTGAAGGCTTAATTATAAATAAAGGAAGACACAGAGACGTAGTTTGAAAACATATTACTAAAGCTAACTGAAGTAACTTTGTAATGTAGGTCAAGATATTTTATTACTCTTAGTATAAACGTCTTTTTCTGCATGTATTTGTAGGGGCACATTCAGCTAAATTAGAGTATACCAATCGGCATTATCTTTTAATCTAATGAAAAGTAGTCAAAAATATTATTTTGCTATCTACATTAAAAAAAAAACATTCCAGACTTTGGGAAAAAATATCCACGACCTCACTTTCAAATAAAAACAAAGAAATAATAACATTTTAAAAAAATATAATCATTTGTTCATACCTTTAGGGTATTATATGTACATTGCGTTTAATATTATATTAGGAAAGTTCTGCGTCGACATTCGCTCTCTATTATCAGACGATAATGTTGTCCTATACCATACAAGAGAGAGAGAGAGAGAGAGAGAGAGAGAGAGAGAGAGAGCAGGATGATGTCTTGATAACATGCATGATTTGAACCCAGAGGATGAAGAATCTTACAGTAAGGAGAAAAACATTGAGAAAGAATATGATGACGTAGTCACTGAAAAATAAATAAAACAGGGGTCAGTTCAAGGACAGTGGGCGATTATCTCAGAATGGGTTGCGGTTCCAATAAACGCATACTGCCAGTCAGATCCAAAATGCCATTTATGACCACATATCAAACATGAGATAGATGCGAAAGGATGAGACTGAAGCAGTAATATATCGCCGAGCTCATTGTGATCGTACTTGGCAGTGGAGAGACCAGAAGGGATCTCTTGTCCAGTTCTACAAACCGATGCGAGGCATACAGTGCTCAGTATATCATAATGTATTTCCTCTTCCTGCATTAGCTCAATGTTTCGTAATGCCTTGCTATAAAGATGTTGCTATTATTCGTAATGAAGGATCATAAATTTGTTTAATTATCCTCAGGTGAGTGTAATTGGATAGAATAAAGGTTTCCATTATTTTCGCTACGCTTTCATGCAAAACTTTGTTAAGCTTATTGGTTTAATTTTTCTGAACGATTAAACAAAACAAGTACACTTTAATTATGTCATTAGTTACTAGGGTGTGTTTGCGTGTGAAGCTGTATTTCCGTATGTGCGTACAGAGGACAACAATGTCTCCGTGTAACTGCTGATGCACCGATTATATTTTTTGTTAAGAAAGCTTCTGATCATTAGGAGATTCAAATAAATATTATGAAAACACCAGAATAGACGATCAGTATCAACAATCATCCACACCTGTTGTAGAGTACAGAACTGAATAGACATCATCTAGGACACTTGTTTACGAATGCGAACGGGATTCATCAGGTCGTGCTATCAGGACATCACATGTCCAAGAACCTCAGATGCTGTGTCAGGTATTGCTATCAGGACATCACATATCCAAGAACCTCAGATGCATTGTCAGGTATTGCTATCAGGATATCTCATGTCCAAGAACCTAAGATGCTTTGTTAGGTATTACTATCAAGACATTCACATGTCCAAGAACCTCAGATGTTTTGTCAGGTATTGCTAACAGGATATCGCATGTCCAAGACCTCGAGGAGTAAAGAGCTTCATGTTATTCTATAGAATCTTTCAGTTAGACTTATAGCATCGTTTCAATGAGATTATGTTGTAATAGTAAAATATAATTTTCCGGCCACCTTATATTTATTGTTGTCCTTCGATTATGTTAAACAAACAGAAAGCCAGAAGAACATGTCACAACACTATTATAATATCCATGTCCCGACTTAACATAATTAAACGATATACGTGCCAATTATCAGAGCTGCATCAGAAATATTGAACACAATGAACTAATTTTTTTCAGTATTAAACAGATGACATTTTTTTACGTCCGAAATAAATTGTAATTAGAAACTGTATGTGGCTCTATATATGCAAATAGACTAACTATTACGTCACAGTTCGTGTAACGATACATTATCGTCATGGCGTTATATTGTGAAAGCAACATGGATTCCTTCTCAAGCCTGTGGATTAAGGAACTGACACACTATGGTGCTTAACTTTCTGGTTGCAAAACATTAGCTATCAAAAAATGCGATAAGGTAGATATGGCAATTTTATGTCATAAGGTCATTTTTTGTGAACCGGCTTTTATATATATATATATATATATATATATATATATATATATATATATATATATATATATATATATATATATATACGGGTTTGTAGGTTGGTGGGTGCTTGTATGTGTGCGGAAAGATATAGTCCTTCCAAAAAGGTTTCCTAGGTTTGGAATGTAACGAGTCAATCTCCCTTATTCAGAAAACATCATAATGTTTCTATACATTCAAAGTTCCTTGATTTTGATCCTTTTGTACAGAACAACAGTGCAATTGATTCATACTACAACAAAATGGCTACCTTACACAGTACCTTTATTCATACTACTACTTATAAAACTCCATCAAAGTCTCCTGCTAAACAGTGTTACCATTATGGTCCATAATGTTGATATTACAATTGGTAGTGGTGATTGTAGTCAAATATTTGGTGAAATATCCTTTCTGATGTGAATATTCTATGTGATTGTGGGTGTCTGCTTCAGAGTATGTTCAACGCTCAGTATACGTCCTTGATGTCCCTTCGTATCCCTTGTTAGTTTCAAGCTTGTGTCTTTGCATGAATCTACGGATGGAGTAGAATATTACATCTTCTTCGTCAATTATCATATTTCATACCGCGAAGAGTAGTCTCCGATTGCTTTCTTTATCCGGGATACCTAATAAGGTATCCTTTTTATATACACATAATTAAGCCAACGTTATACGACTATATTTATAGGACGTGTATTTGATTGTTCATAATATATATACTCTGTTTCAAAAGTATAATGAGAATCTCTTTTCCGACGAGGTTTGTGCTTGCTTAGCATCGGCTCTAGGATATTTATTATTGATTATCAAATGCAATCCGATCTACTTTATATAAACTAATTGTAAAAATTTAAGAGCGTAAATTAAACTGCAGCAATAAAAGATATTTGTCATTTATTTGCGTCAGTTCTGTTCAGACACATCTCCTCGTTTGTGTTTCATGAAAAATAGTAAAGACCATAGACTGTAAAGCATTCGCTTTATTTCCTATGGTAGAATTTTATTTAGTTCCCTTGTATTGTTGCATAAAGAGAATTTCGTTTCAGTTAAACAAACTGATACTAACAAATAACGATGGAAATTATCCCTGATTGTGTTCATAACGTTACGGCTTGATCAGATCGGTAACAATGCATTCTGCTACCAACAAAATCAATATCTTCTCTGGAGAGAATTATCTGAAACCATTGAATGTGTTCTAAACAAACAAATCTATTGATCCAACCCCACGTATCCAATGTATAAATTGGAAGTCCGGAAAATCGATTGTGGGGGTCTGGATGGATGGGGCATTCTGTGTGCTCGCTTTGTCAACATCAAATAAGGAAACTTCGTTCTGCATCTCACGGAGTTGGAGAAAGAGTCAGAGGAAACCAACTAGATAAATAAAGAGATCAGAAAAAAACATAAAAATGGGAAAAATGTCTTTGCGACAAAGGCACCAAAGCTTCGATCTTTGAATCACGATTAAAACGAAATTCACAATATGGAGTCCTTCTATCTGAAAAGGAGTGTTACCCTGCTTATGAAGAAAGAATGTGCCATGAACGAGACTCCTGCCCTCGTGAAATATTAAATAGCCACAATGCCGCATGATTCGTTAACAAATAACACTCCATGACCAAAGCAGAACTGAATATAGTCTATTCCCCATATCAATTCACGCTTATTTAAGCTGGCAACTATGTAAAATACAGGTTTCGAAACATTTCCGGAAATAAATTTTCAATTGTATATTTATATAAATTGGTCATTTGATCAGATCGATCGAAATTATTTTATTCTGATCTCACATTGATAAAAGGATATATTTATGTTATATATTCCAAATAAATGTTTTGTCTTTGACATGGAAAACGCGAATAAATGACCACATGAACATTTCACTTTAAAGATCACTTTAAATAACAAGGAAATTAAAATGATGACCAAAATGCAATTAGTACGCTATCATGGCATTTTGTTATCTTGAATTAAACTATAGATTTTTATTTAGAACCTCGGTGAATATTTTATATAGTCCATATCAAATCTACGAAGGAATCATATACGCATCTACGTACTAAACAAAAACGACAATATTAAACTAGAAACATATGCATGTAGAATAAAAGCATACTAGCGCTAGTTGCATACATGTTTCCATAACGTATCACCTGTCATCGAGTGTAATGTTAAGAGCATATGTGTATTAGGAGCAGCAAGTCACCAGTTAGTTGTAAAATATTTATCCTGTGTTGTTAAAATTACATGCGAATCGATTTTAATGGCGTTTAAGACTTTTAAGCCCCTGCCTACCTTTTCTCTAAAGCCTTACAAATCTTTGTTTATGTATATATGATGACAAAACTCTGATGTCAAAGTAGCATATAAAGAGGATTAAAAATGTAAACCGTCCGAATAATGAATAACTATGATGAGATTTTAAAAGGCGCGTTAACAAAAAAGGAAGAGACATTGTTTTGAAATCTGAAATATTCACCGTCATTCGTCTTATTTTCACATATCTCTAGAGATAGCAGAAGATAGTCATATAAAACATATCACACCAGTGTCTTTAATTGGGTATTATAGTTGCGAGCAAACAGTAAAATTATGTTTAATCTCACAGCTCGATTCTGTAGGTGTTGTAAATCTTTTCTTGTTATGATTTTTCTTTGCCTGGTAGATAAGTGCTCATGTAGACGTCATAGTTGCTAAAATTATCTCCATGTAATACATATATACTTTCATTAATTATCTTTACTTTACTTTTTAAAGCAACTCGAGTATATGGACATAACTGACTTGTCTAGGTTTAGACTTCGTGTCATGCCTTATATCCATCACCCTGTATTTTAACAGCGTTCAATTTGTTCTTTGAATTATGATGAAATGTAATCTCAAAGACAAATTAAGAGAGAACATCAGATAGTGCTGGGATTATGATGGGGGCTTTTTTAAGATTTTAGTGTAGAACACTTGTAGATCAAGAGAGAAGAATACAATGATGATATTGCAACAGTCGAGGTCCAACATCGATTTCCAATGTCTACGTCGTAGTGGTTACGTAAGGATCACCTTTTACTGGAATCACGTCCAAACAATGGAGTTAATAGAATGCACGATGCCATTGATCTCCCCAATCTGTACGTTATGAGGTTTAATTCTGTTTTTATTAATGTGAACTCGGCATTTCTATGGTGGACGATAAATGGTATCATCTTTAAAGGGGAAATTACATGGAATCGCTTATTAGCTCGCTGGCAAATTAGGAATCTGATTCCCATTTAATGTATACATTTATTTATTTATTTATTTATTTATTTATTTATTTATTTATTTATTAAATACTTCAGCATGTATGTATTACAGAAATATTGTAGAAATAGTTCACATGCACTACAAATCTAATGTTTTCCAATACATCAACCAATTAAATGCACAACTGCCCTGATCGATCTTATGTTGATGCATTCTTTACTCAAATTCCAGTTTACATAATGTAACAATTTAAAGCTGTTGTCGGAAGGGTTTTATTCATCCTATCACATTCCGGATTATTTCGTAATAGTGACAATAAAAACGACTAAATACGTCTTTATATTTATTTCACAAAAGAACTGTATTTAAAATTCTACGTTGTGATCATGTGATCATAGAATAGCAAACACAATGAAGTTATTTTTAATTTTAAAAAAAGTGTATTACGTGTAAAGATAGACAAAAGGGTATATATATATATATATATATATATATATATATATATATATATATATATATATATATATATATATATATATATATATATATATATATATATATATATAAAATAGTGTTTATTTGTAATATATGCCACTGGCCCATGATACATATCCATACATCATGCTGTACAAAAAGATGTTATAGTGCGTAAGAAAAGAACATCGTATTTATAAGAAGTAATATACATGAAAGTAATAATTATTGCTTTTCTCGGATATAGGTGAGATACAGGTATACACTGCACAGTAATCAAACAAACGGATCTAAGGGTAACCCTAAAACTTGTGTGGAGCAAGATTTGTGATATTGATCTAAAGTCTTATGTAGCAGGAATCGTTGATAAAACGGTTTCTCTAATCTTTAAGGCTTTGATAATAAATATTGCTAAATTAGTCATCAGAAATTTACTAGTATCATTATGTACAAAAGACCTAAATTTTTCTAGAGTTGGATTTTTATATACAAAGGTGGGTTAGTATTTTCTTCGTATTTCTCCACACAGCAGACAGGCAGTAATAAAATGGAATTCATATATATATATATATATATATATATATATATATATATATATATATATATATATATATATATATATATAAGGAATATAAATAGTGAATCCTATCTTTTTTAATCGCGAATGAGAAATTCTAAGTTAAATGTACTATTACTCTATTATTGCATGGCTGACGTCACCCTTGGGAACTGCTCTGTCCTGTCCTCTGATAGGGTATTACACCTCACCAAAAGTACAGCTCCCAGTGGAGAACACTATATTTAATATTTTACATGACCACATCAAATGCAGTAGGGCAATTCCAAAGCAATAGCGGAGAAAGGTCTGGAAAATGCAGACATAAATTGTTAAGTGTGCTATCAATCAAATTACGGGACAGACTAAGGGAACGGCAAATAACACGGATGTCATACAAGTGAAAAGGGCATTTCTTGGAACACCAATAATATTGCGGAATCTTACTGTTATCAAAAACCTCTGAACGTGCCCCTATCTCTGGTAAAACAGACCAACAAAAAGAAATACATTCAAGAGCCTCTGCAAGGAAGAAAAGCGCAACGATGAGGATGATGATAGTGATTATGATAATAATAAATATAATAATCAAATAATAATGATGAAAATCATGACTAGTAGTAGTAGTATTTTGTTGCTGTAGTTGTTATTAGTAGCCGTAGTATCGTTATTATTATTATTATTATTATTATTATTATTATTCATGTTAAAGAAAAGACGAATACCTATACTCATACATATTTGTATAACGTGTAGTTAGCCGTTTAGAGCAGAATTCGCAGATTAACCGACAATTTATTGACATTGGCACGAACAAAATGGTAAAGCAACATATAAAATCTTATATAGGTATTTGATGTGCATTTATCTTATGAATAATTACTTTTCTTAATGTATTGATCTGTGCCGATAGAGGGGAAATTTGAACCTACTTAAATGGATGTCACTTTACCAAAGGATGATAAATTTCAATTTACACGTTTCTGTAAGTTGTTATCTACACTTCAAATACGCCAGAATAAACGCAATTTATCACATTTTAATATCCTTTATGGTTCTGAATCAATTTGTACATATGAAATGCACATATAAGCCGGTATTTTCATATTATCATGGAAGTGTAATTTATGAAGATTTTTCACAAGAGTCTTGATAGTTTCGCTAAAAATAATATGAATCAATACATTGTATTAGTTGAGGTATATTTTGTGTCATTAGTACACAGCATCATGTCTATTTTAGTAAGTGCGATACTAAAAACAAAACAAACATACACCGCTATATTTAGAACTGAAAGACCTTGCCACTACTATTACTACTACTACTATTACTACAAAGTTGTTGTAGAAGTAGTAGTATTAAAAGTAGTAATAATAAAAGGAATACTGCTAACAACTCTGCAGAAATAGTTTCAGTAACTAATTATAATAATTAGATGATTAATTGTCCCGTACTGATGCATATTTTTCACACTGGAAAGAAACTTTTTATCTACTTTGTGCAAATTAAATTTAATATTTTGTTTTCTTCATAACAAGATCTATAAAAAAAAAAAAATGCATACATGAAAATGTGACAATAAAACAAAATTTCTGAACGTGAAATATCATTTATAAAGATTTACCATACAAACACACAAGCACATCCATACACTCAAATGCAAAAAGAACGCATACGTATGATACGTATGACAGGGGTTGGAAGGAGGTTGAATGTGCCGTTCCAGAATAACACGATCAGGAATGGTTCAGGCATTTAGGTGAACTGGACAGACTCACTTGTTGGCAGGATGACGATATGGCAATCCCTCACCAGATTAGGGATCCTGCTAAGTACTTACCATGGAAAGAAACTTCAAGGTATTCATTAAACATATATGCAGGATTAACAATTGAGATTATATAGTCAGGACAACATACATTCATTTATTTATTCTGTTACTCATACATATTGCCATTTTGTGTTTTGGTGTCAGGTTGTTACCTGGTATTGTACCAAGACTGTTGATAATGAATGAAAATATTTAAAGCCACACCAGTTATATTCTTGTACAAGTGTCACATCATCGACCGTTTGAGGCAATACCCTTTGATCATCTCTTGATAATCGTAGCGATAAGACCGATAATCGGCCACCAGAGCGATGACACACCTATAAAATAAAATTAGTTTTATTTGGTGATGTCACTGACCATACATGGAGAGCATGATTCATTAAATTTGTATGCCGTCCTTGAAAGTGTAAAAAAATTATCATATACTTAAGTGTGAAATACAGAAACTTACTGGCTAAAAGAAATCATTCTTTTTCGTTCCTATATTTTTACTTGTGAAAATATAAGACTTCCCATCATGCCATGCGACGCTTGATATAGTGTGCCTACAAATTTTGTGACTGTAGCAATACAAACAAGTATTTTGTAAACTAACAAATAAATAAAAACTGCCTTACATTTCAGACATGGAAATTAATCCTTGATGACGAAATTTTACCAGTCGCCGATCGCGTCTCTCTGAAGTTATTTTCCCTTATTTCCTTGTCAACAACGATAAAACATTACTGAATCGGACTTGCTTTGTTTTCAGATAAGGTCAGATGCTTTCCAAAATGTTAAGAATGTAATTTACTGCGACAAATCAGGTGTGTGTGTGTGTGTGTGTGTGTGTGTGTGTGTGTGTGTGTGTGTGTGTGTGTGTGTGTGTGTGTATGTGTGTGTGTGTGTGTGTGTGATTTAGATTTTTAAAGTGGCTTCAACAATTTTTCAGTCATATTGATACGATGTCTGCATTGTGGCAGCTAAAGTCTAGCACTGGGGCATCATGCCGCAGATATTTAGCATGATGTCCCACCCAGTCACATTATCCTGACACCAGGCCGACCAGTCCAAACACTAACATCTTAATGCTGAGCGCCTAGCGAGGCAGCTGTTAGTACCATTTTTAGAAGTCTTTGGTATGACTTGGCCGGGGTTCGAACACACGACCTCCCGCATCCGGGGCGGACGCTCTAACCACTAGGCCACCGGAGCGGTCGACAGATCAGATGAAACAAATCCCTGCGCGCTCTTACATCATGTAAATTTATAATGAAATTGAGGTGAATTTAAGAAAAGAGGTGAGAATGAGGGTACTGTGTTGAAGAGTAAGTTTAATCTTCTAAATTTCGATTCTGGAGCAAGTTTGGTATAAAATAAAAAATAAAAACTTTCTTGCCTTACATTAATACCGGATATATTTTATCTTCTTGTGGTATAAAAAAAACAATATTTTTAACTCGTGGCTTCGCCGCTCATCTTTTTTGCACCACACAATAAAATGCATCTGGTATTAACGCAGGAAACGAAAATATCCTCTAAGTATATTCTAAGGTTCCGTCTTATCACCCAACCTTTTACAATGTATTGTAATATTTACCTCATAAGTAGATTTCTGCATACCGTTAACGAATATCGGTTCTGTATTTCCGGTCTAACATACTTCAAACTAAGAGCCCTACTACGGGCGACCAGGATCGTATGGAAACTCCTCGATAACTAAGACTGCAGGAAGTGGACCGACCTCGAGACAAGAGATAAAGTCTACTACATCATAATTAGCTCTAGAGGATAGCTTCAAAGGGATATGGCAGTAGTAATATATCACATTACACCACTAGACAATACCACATAACAATTCCCGATCGAGGAATAATAAGAGATTAAGTACATCGCATTAAATTTATCACATTTCCGAATTCATAAAGGTATTTGTTCTACATTATATATATATATATATATATATATATAT
>JAECUM010023379.1:0-35247 GCA_016617855.1 Megalonaias nervosa
ACAGTATCAAATTAATGTTAACATGAAAGATAATGAATGTAAAACTTAAGATAAACATGTTTAGGTATGGCCAACAACCAGCATTAGAAAATTGATATCAATGCCATGAGAAAGGAAATTGTTTGATTATTTTTTATTTGCTGATCTCAACAGATTAAACATGAAATGGTTTTCAAATATATGCAACATTTTCCATTAGCAGAACAGTTTCATGTTAAAAGTATTGTGTGCAATTAGGGCTAACAAAGTCCTGAGGTGGAAGAAGCTCCATCTTTTCAAGGTTGGGCAGACACAATCAAGTTAATGTGGACCAATGATGGTCCATCCTGATGATGGAACTGAACCTGAATATTGTCGATCGGCCAGTTGTTGAAGTACTGCAGAATCGTCATTCCCAGGATTCAGAGGGATGCTGCTACTACTCCCATGACACTGGTGAAGACTTTGGGTGAGTTAGAAATTCCAAACGGCAAAGCCCAGAACTGAAAAGCTTCCTGATCTAAGCAAAACATGAGAAACTTGCAGTGTGGTGGAAATATCAGGATGTGCAAATAGCATCCTGAAGGTCAATGAAGCATTCTGGGTTGAGTAAGGGGTCTTCATCTTGAAAGGTTCCTCCAGAGGAGAATGATTTAAAGGGGAGAGATAGATTATAATACAAAACTTTCCACCTTTTTCGGTAACAAGGAAGATTCAGGAAAAGAATGTGGGAGACTGATTGTTCAGGACCCTCTCAAGTGCCCCTTTTTGCAAAAGGGTGTGCACCTCCTCCCTCACTTTCACCAGATTGGACAGGTGAAAGAACACAGATGTCCTTGATAAAGGGGGTTATTTCAGAAACTGGAGTCAACAACCCTAGCTCACAACAGAATGGACCCAACCACCATCATGATGTTCAACCTGAGCTCTGAAAAGAGACCATAACAAGCACCTATGGGGATGTTTGAGAGAGGGATGCGCAGCAGGAGAGGATATTTGACCTGCTGGAATCTTTGTCAAACAAAAGCAATATGTAAAACATGTTTTTAATCTCAATGGAAAAATCCAGCATAATCTATAACTGTACCCTAATAATACCTCAAATCTTTATGCCATTGCAACATCCGTATCACAGTTCGAAATTAGTTTATTTGTATAATCGTCAAGCAATACATTAGAGTTTAACTGTATTCCCTGCCCCACCCTCCCCAAAATCATTATATTGTTTTAAAACTAGAGTTCACGCTACCAGGCGAAGTGGGCGAAAAAGTCGCCTGAGAAATGTAAACTTCGCCTTCTTCTGTTAGAAAAGCGAAAACGACTTCGCCCTCTGATTTTTCGGACGTAAAATAGTTGTAGATTGTAATTTTTTAGATGCCCCCCTCGCTGTAGCCAGTTCTGGCACTGCTGTTAACCCAAGGCGAAATGTATTTACGTGGTGATGATACCAATCAGCTTACGGCAACAAAGAAATTCTTGCACATTCACATGCAAATTTTAATAGCTAACTGACCATTAACCCTTTCCAGAGCAAGATATCACTGCTTGATTTCATGAAGTTGGGCATACTGAGCTATGATGAAAATATACCAAATTCTGTTTCGAAATTTAAACATCAATATGCAAATAGTAATTTGCTTTTAAAAAATATGATCGGTGAAGAGCGTTTTCTAATTTATTTCTTTTTTTTTATAAATGGAGATTTTAATGGTCGTATTTGCATATTTTCTGTATAAAATCAGTTTGAAACCGTAAATGAACTTGTAATGGCAGACATCGCTGTGTATATGATATATCACTTCATTAAACTGTCTGTATTCGTAAATAACTGGGCAAATAGATTCAGGAAAATATAATATTATAATGAAAACAAAGTTTAAATATTATGTGATAGGAGATTTAGCCTAAATATTTAATAAATATTTAATAATATAGGTCAGAAACATGTGACAATCTCTTGTGGAATTCGAAACAATGCTGCAAGGTCAAGGTTGTTTTCTGACATACCATAATTAATTTTCGTGAAAATACAAAAAATATATATAGTAATGAAGCAAATACTAATTAACCAATGCATATTGTTATTACCAGTAGGTAGACAAATAATACAACCATAAATATGCAGTCCTATTAATGAATTTTTTTAACGAAGCAAGACAGTGAGTAGTTATATTAAGAAAAGCCCCCTTTCTAAAAATAGATGCACTCGCATTGTGCAATACGTGTTCTTGGATGTTTCGGTTGGGAGAAAAAAGGGTCCAGTTTAGTTATATATTGACTTTAGTGCTTCAGTGTGTTGTCTATGAATAGTTACAGTAATGTTTTATCGGGAACAATGAAATCAGGATGAAGAGTATGGTTTGAAGTCACTTGTGCATTTATTTCTATGTACATGTATTAGGGGTTGTTTCAAAGAATGCTAGAAATCTTCTTGGCTGCACTTTTACACAAAACTTGTAGAAAATAAAATAATTAAGTGGTAGTTTATTAAGCATTTTTACCAACTTGCAATTACAAGACTCTAATCTTGTTACCGCTATCAGTTAAAATTAATTACAATGTATAGCTTCTGATCTGCTTTTTAGGTCATATGGCCAAAACACACTGTATTTACCTCAATCCAAACACACATATACTACAAGTATGAATAGAATGGGTATGAATATAATAATTTTTATACATGCACAAAATGTGTTGATAATAAACGTATAACACACATTTTTCAACTTGAAAATAAGGCATTGCTTAAAACTGTTAAAAGCATACTGAGAAACAGAGCAAATAATTAAAATAAGATAATGCAGTTATATATATATATATATATATATATATATATATATATATATATATATATATATATATATATCGTGTTTATTGCTTTGGTTTCACTTCTCCCTGTTTAGCTCCCACTTCTCCCTGTTCTGACCAAAAGGAGAAGCCACTTCCCCCTAAAATTTAAGTCTAGCTTGACCCCTGCCCACCCCCAAAATCATTACATTTTTTTTAAACTAAACAACCAGAACCACTTAGCAACTTACGTGACATTTTTGGTAATCCATTGTTATCGTGTTAACTTTCCAAATCCAAGTAAATAGATATGATATGCATTGTAACTTACTGCAAGGATGCGAATTTGCATACAACGTTTAATCTCCGAGAAAATAACACGTAAGACTTTCTGACAGAGATTCTTACTTCCGAAGCTATCGATTGATATGGATCGCAGGCCAAGTTAGGCCTAGTGCTGATAGGTTGGTAAGCGCTATCGATTTAGGTGCTAATTAAATATTTATGAGGTCGGTTTCAACCTCATTGAAAGGTGGATAAAACTGTAATATTACAGGTAAACGATATGGATGGGATGTTTAGAATATGCAAGTAACTTTGTATTGTAATAGTGAACCCGCCTTACATCATTTTTCCAATTTGCAACCTTCTTTCGTATTAAAGCCTGTACACGATGGATGAAGGCCGACTTATCCCAATTTCATTTCGAAAATTGTGTAATCCCGGGAAGACATAAAAGCTGTGGTATCTCGAGATTGAATACGGAGAGATGTGAATGATATTTTTGAAGATATACAGAGACCTTTTAGATCACAAACTATCAAATCTGTACGCATCTTGGGTATCCTAGCCAGACACTTTAGTCAGGATTCACTTGTCACTTTGTTTATGTATTCTTTTAAACAAAATAAATAAATGTATATTCTCAATGATTGCCAAAAAAAAAATAGACGGTTATGTAATTTTCGTTTTCGTTTTCAAAAGACTTGCACACCATAAAATGTAGATCCGCTTTTGTTTTTGGCTTTTTTTTTGGAGGGGGGGGGCTACATAGGGCACATGACGCTAATCGTTAATCATATGAACCCCACAGCTTCGTTTGAACTTGAGTATGCCAGAAATATTATCTTGGGTATCGGCAGTAATATTCGGGGACTCGGCAGTAATATTCGGGGCCGTAGAGAGCGATCACGGGCCCTGGGGCAAGAAACACCGGGGCTCTCCTAGTTCTTCTTCAAACAAAATTTTTCTTTTGTAAAATTAAAAAGTGTTGTTCGGCCCGGACCCTCTTACGGGCCCGGGCCCCGGGGATATATCCCCGGTTGCCCTCTCCCCTCTTGTCGGCCCTGGTAATATTATCCACCGTATGTCTTCAGCATCTAAGGCAAAAATGGCACGCCATATAGTTAAAAATGGATGAACTGGAGCGATCGTAGGGTGAACTGAAGTAATCATAAGGTGAGCTGGAGTAATGGTAGTGTAAGATGGAGTAATCATAATGTATGTAACTTAATCTCTTTCATCCGAATGTATGTAACTTAGTCTCTTCCTTTCGAATGTATGTAACTTAGTCTCTTCCTTTTGAATGTATGCAACTTAGTCTCTTCCTTTTGAATGTATGTAACTTAGTCTCTTCCATCAGAATATATGTAACTTAGTCTCTTCCATCAGAATATATGTAACTTAGTCTCTTCCATTAGAATGTATGTAACCTAGACTCTTCCATCCGAATGTACGTAACTTAGTCTCTTCCTTTTGAATGTATGCAACTTAGTCTCTTCCATTAGAATGTATGTAACCTAGACTCTTCCATCCGAATGTACGTAACTTAGTCTCTTCCTTTTGAATGTATGCAACTTAGTCTCTTCCATTAGAATGTATGTAACTTAGACTCTTCCATCAGAATATATGTAACTTAGTCTCAGTCATCAGAATATATGTAACTTAGTCTCTTCCATCAGAATATATGTAACTTAGACTCTTCCATCAGAATATATGTAACTTAGTCTCTTCCATCAGAATATATGTAACTTAGTCTCTTCCATTAGAATGTATGTAACTTAGACTCTTCCATCAGAATTTATGTAACTTAATATCTGTCATCAGAATGTGTGTACTTCAACCTCTTCCGTCAGAATGTACATAACTTATCTCTGCCATCAGAATTTATGTAACTTAGTTAAACTCTCAAAACCATCGGTATTCTCAGTTCTCTGATTTCGCATAGTGAAGAATCCCAGAAGAATTAAAAATTCTGGGCATGCTGAAAACATCAAGGTTGACATAACAAGAATAAATTTTATTACTTTTTTTGTAAATGAGAAAATTGGTTCGAATATTGGACATTGGGTTCGAGTCTTCTTTCAGTGTTTCCTTACTAGGCATTATTAAAAATTATGACCTTATGGAAAAGCATTTTAAACATAATCTTAACTAACGTTGTATTTGTTAAAGTTTATGTGTCTCCCAGCGATCTCTCCAAGCTCACCCTACGATTACTTCATATGACCCTACGATTAGTTCAGCTCACTTTCTCCGTGCTTTGTTTAAAGCCAAATGCACATTGTATGTTAGGAATTGTAACAATGTTATGTTTTGACACACGTCTTTGCCACCCTAGGTTATAGACAATGAAGGCTGACAACATTTTGACAATTTTGTGGCACACACGCAATATCATACTGCGTTCATTCGATAATTTATCAAAAGAATACTGGTTTTCATATCTGATTAATGACAACATTTCCACTGCCATTTCAAGTAAAATAGCTAATAGGGCATCCATATGACATTCTGTCTGAATAAAATGTTGCAATATGACCAGAAATCATAATGTGAGCACACTTAATTTAGTTAAACCACAACTGGATATTCAAGATGGTGGCCTAATGATAAATTTACGTTTGCTATTTATACACCTTGTACCCTGTTTAATATGAAAGTCCCGTTTTGGTCTATTCTGTTGGTGAATGTAATAAATCTGTCACACTATCTTTCATCTGTTTGATAATAAACATGAATATTAAGGTACATGCCATTCAGTATGTTTTTAATTGCGATTAGAGCTTGCTTGATGACGTTGAATCAGTCTAGAGTTCATTCTAGACATGAATGGTTGAGGCATGGACTTACACATACATGAACAAGTTTATATACATACATGTACAAGTCCCTGGTAGAGAGCATAAAAACTTTCTGATATAATCTTTTTTTTCACTCTAATGTTTAGTACCGGGCTGTTGTTATGCAAATTATACACCTAGCGGAATTCATGTTGATTAGGAATCAGATTTGACAGGAATATCCATGAATCAGTTTATTGATCATCTTTTATAATGAGATAATTTCTTTTTATGCATGAAGCGAAAAATATTTTTTTTTCTTGACTTCTTTAATCCTACCTTTATTTCTGTTCTATTGTGGTTGACCTTTAAGTGCCTTTTTTGAGGGGCGTGAGCAGGGTTGGATGAGGGGGTGAAAACTAAGAGTTAAGCTTTCAAAAATCATTGTTACGGTTCATGACGCCAGCACCGGGACTATCGACAATTGTAGACAAACTGGTATCTTCTACCAATACAGGTATATTACTACTAATTTCGTATACAATACCATGAATATAAAACGAAATACTTCTTTGTGGAACACCAAACAACAATTTCGCTCATTTTGAACAATGACCATATAGAACCGCACGTTGATTTCCGTTAGGGTTGCATCAACTTCTATATAGATTAAAGACCAGTCCTTTACGCTGTACTCTTTTTTTTTTTTTTTTTATGTCAACAAAAGTATGTTCTGATCTCTTTGCCTTCGCCAAGAGCTCGAAAAATCTTATCATACTGATGCACCAGTTAATTAACAGTTTGAATCTCTGAACATAACGCGGGGTTGGAAATTGGCAGTGAAATTGAGTAGTTAACTTGAACACATGCTAAAACATTACAAATGATTCTTGATATACACTGGATCAGAAATACTAGGTACGGAAAAATCACGGTTTGCTTCTCGGCTACAACACTTTGGATCTCTCTTCCAAGAGAAATTACAAATACTTTTGTTTTCCTAACTGTTTGAACCGATCAGAAAAAGAGTAATCGCCAAATCAGACATAGCCTCACCTACCATTCAGCATATCTTTGTGTTTAAAATCATAATTTTATTTTCAATATTCTACCACGGTATTAGAGATTAATTGTTGGTTCATATTAAAATTAGATGAAAGATTGTGAACTCATAAATGTCTGAACTAGAAGTAGTTAGTCAGTTACTGATAAGGTCAAATCCACCTATACTCCATGACTTCATCAATGTTTACCCACGAGAATCCTCTAGCGGCCGCTCCCACACGAAAGTTACCACGAAGTGCCCCAGTCAAAGCAATACACTATTACTCGAAACAACTATTACTGGTCGTAACTATACCGCATATAATATATTTTGCGGAGAGTCTCTCTGTTTAAGAATATATTATATTGATCACGACTATAATGTACATAAATTATTTTGCATAAATTGTTTTAATTTTTTGTAATCGACCAATATCAGAAGCTGCAACCGCTTAAATCCTGGTTATTATTTCCTTTACTGTTGTGTCTGTTTCATCAGCAACGTCGGGTGTTTCATCAGCAGCGTCAGGTGTTTGTACAATCATAGGTTCAGCAAATATTTGTCCACGAGCGCGATAATACTCGCGAACAGATCCGCTTGGCCGACAAAATTGATTATAATAATTTAACTACGATGATGCATTTAAGTGCCTAAACACCTATGATTTTTCGAGTCGCTATTGTTTTATCTCAGCTTCTGCATAGTGTTACACATGGATATGGAAGTTACTATCCAACTTATACATTAAAATTTCACGGAATTTAAATGTTAGCTTTGGAGCAATTTGAAATTGCAAATCTGGCTTTTGCAAATAAACGGGCTCATTCTGTTTAACATCATAAATACCTTTGCACAATTGAATTAAATATCTTCCAACATTGTGTCAGCCCAAAGGAGCTGTAATGAACCATCATGGCAAAGTATTACACCAACTCGATAACGACCAGGATTTGTACTTTTCAAGGGTTTGTAAATTTCCTCAGTAGTTTTTGCTTCATTATCTTCAGTCATAGCTTCTGAGACTCTTTCCAGTGCTTGCGATGATTCGTTGTATTCCATTTCATACATATGCTGAAGATTAATGTTTGTTTATGCAATCGTTATATTATTGCTAAAACATCCCTATAATTGATCTACCCTTGGTGATCTTCGCTAATCAAGCTACTATATTCATTTAATATTTCAATGCCATCATCGTCATCATGAAAATCGCCATTGCAGCATTCATCTGTACTTAGCTTTAACGCCTTTATTTTCTCTTGCATATTCTTAAAGAATGATTTATCAGGTTGTTTTTATTTCAAAATATATACCAAGTTACATCGTTACATTTCTGTGATAATTCCTAAGTTAATTCATTTATCAATATGTTTCACATGTCTACTCGGAAACGCCTGTTATTTTGTGTATCGCTGATAAATCTGTATGATGCATCTTTTCTGTAACACTCCATTCATTTGGTAAAATAATACCGCGATTAGATATCTCCATAAATTTTTTCAAGCATCCATCTGTGATTTTTCTCCATTTATTTACCACTGTAATTCTTTAATACAAGTATCCTCTGTCAGTAAAAAATATTCTGTGCAACAGAAAATATCCACACTGTAGTAAACATAAAACACACTCAGCAAAACGAGAACATACTTTGTAGACATGAGAAATTATGTAAAAATGAAATAGAAAGTATCAGCTCTATTTAAAATCTTACGATAATTCTGTCTTACAAAGGAATACGTGTACGCAAAAACATACATTAGCATACTCTAGTAATAACTTGAAAGCATTACATCTTTTGTTTAATACGAAATGTTTCCAAAAGTTGGATTTGACTCAGGTATCTTTCACAACCTCCCATTCATTCAGCAGAAATATAAAATTATGTTTGTAACATTCAAATTCTATTTGTGATAAATGCAACTGTTTTTATTTAAAATAATAATAATTATAAAAAAAAAAAACAACAAAAAAACCCCCAGAATTATTTTGTCACGAAAAATGAAAATAGGCTTTTAATATCATTAAATTCGTAGCAAGATATTACTCGGAGATTTCTATATATTCCTTATTGACCCCCCATCCCCCACAAAAACATTTCTGTGGTAAACCGGTCTATCAATAACACCGCGCCCCTCCATACGAGTGGATGTAACCAGCGGAACGGCCGGTAAAAATCGGTTTTTGATTAAACTTTCAAATCACTGTATTCATTTTTAATTGACTGCCCATCCCTTTACTGTATTAGAAGGGGTCGGAACGGACAGTGCTGGATTAAGGTCTTCCAGGGCCCTAAGCACTGAAAATATTATGGTGCCCCCCCCCCCCTTGTGTAACTCAAAAACCCAAAATTAAAAGTTAAAAAGGTGGGAAAACACCAGTGCCATTCCAAATGAAAATACTCGTACATGCAGGTCGAAATGGGCATATATAATTCATTCAGTTTTATCATGAATAATTAATTTGATTTTTTTCTGGTGCCCCTGTTGGAGCAGCAGAGAGGGTGAACAGACCACTTGCTTGAATTGTCTTTGTTTGAAAAATAAAGCTTCCTACAAAAGCTGAAAATACAAGGTCAATAAACTAAAAACCACTAACTGACCGAGATTTCTCTAATTCTGTTAGCTCATTTTGTTACCTTATCTTTGACGTTTGTTTTCATTTCTATGGCGTGTATATTTCAGTACCCGGACACTCACTATTGGTCATCACCCTCTCTGCTGCTGTAAATTAAACCACTATTAGTTAACTGTTATCATGGTAGTAGGCGAATCTCATACAGCTAGATTAGCTCGAGAGCAACTAGAGGCAATTAAGAAATATCTCCCCGTCCGTGATTCTGTCAAACAAAAATTACAAGCGCGTCAGGAGTCTCAGGTGGAATTTGTAGAAGGTGCAGAACAATTATTTAAACCAATTGTCGAACCAACAAAGAAAATTGTTAAAGCAACTGAGACAACACAAAAATCTCTTGAAACATTGATTGTTGATATTGCTGGGTGTCTTCAACCTCCTCAACCACCACCCGGGCAACCTCCTCAACCACCACCTGAAGATCAGCAACAACCTCTTCCAAGAATTAGAACTAACATCACAGATAAATTCACACCTGAAGGTCTTGCCGCTATCAGGGACAAAACCCAAGTAATGGATATTGCCGCGCATGGATATCATGAAAGAGATAAGTATGTAAAACCCGAATATGTTAAAACTATGAGATCTGCTGATTGGATTAGGGATGTATATCACATCGCTACTTATACTCCTCTAATCAGAACTGCGAGAGATATTGATCAGTTTGATATTTTTAACCAGGCAGTAGATGAGTATATTGAACAAATAAAACAAGCAAGAGAACAAAGAGAAGAAGAAATGAAGTCAAAACTTGAAGAAGCTAAACAATCAAGAAAACGAAAAGATAAAGAAATAAAGTTGAAACTTAAAGATGTTGAACGAGCAAGGAAACAAAAAGAAGAAGAAGATTTGGAATCTGAAGAAATTAGACAAAGGAGGGAATTACATTCACCAAGTTAGAAAGAAACAACTGGACGCGGTCTTATTACTCCATGTCCCAGCAACGTCCTTGCCGATGTTGAACGATTACAAATTTTGATTGGCGGAAAACGAGCTGGTAATAATTCTCCAGAAATCATTAATGAAGCAGCTGCTATTTGTCAAAGATTATTTACAAGCAGTATCATGGATATTAATGTGTATCGGTCCCTCATTAATGAAATCGCCGATGATTATTTCAGTGAGTAAAGAAACGATATACAATAAGATGATCATACATAATGCTCAACGTAGACCTGTAATGGTCAGGGTGATAAATTCGCGATTACCTACATATAAAGCGATCTACGGGGATGGACTCGGTGACGTTGTTCAGGGTCTATTTAGAAGGATAGCCCCAAAAGCAATACCGATTGCAAAGCAACTGGGAATGAAAGCTATTGACGTTGTTCGTGAAAAAGGTATTGGTGCTGTTGGTGATGTTGCTAGTAAATCATTCTCAGCAATCAAAGATAGACTAGCACGATTAATACGACAAAGACCTCAGCCAGTAAAATTACCCAGCACTGAAGTGATGCCTGCAAATGTTAGTAAAATAATAAATCAAGCCGCGAATCAAAAACTAGCAGAGTTGGCTGGTGTACCCATGTCAGAAAAAGAAAAAAATATAACTGCTAATCTGATAGCAGGAAGTGGTCTTAGTGTTAGACGATAACAAATATAATAAAGATGTTTAAACGTGTATCTGATCCCGCATTTGACATGGATGCGCCGGTTCTCAAGGATGAATCTGCGTGTGATTATCAATATTATTCTTATGACGCACGACAGCCAAATCAGCGTGGGCGAATTGAGTTGCAAGTTCAGGATACAAGCAGATATTTTTTACCTACTGAAGCATTTACTGAAGTAGAAGGTGAGATCTTAAAAACAGATAATACTGAATATGACGCTGGTATTAGTGTTGGTTTTGTTAATAATGGCATTATGGCGTTGTTTGACAGCGCTACGTACATGATTGACGGAAGAAATATTGAATCGATTCAAAAAGATGTTGACATTGCCACAACGATACTTGGCCTTGCAAGATACAGCGACGATTATTCCAGATTAGCTGGTCCATCAGTGATGTTTGTAAAGGATACTTCTGATTTTCCGGAGTACCGACAATATGAAATAGGACGCCCAAAAAACTATGTCAGAAACGCCGACGCGGATGTGGAAAACATGATTATTAATGTTGATGTAGATTTTAATTTAGGATTTAGAGCACGTCGATCAATGCTGAAAGATGGAAGTAGAAGATTTTCGTGTACAATTCCACTGACACATATCTTTGAATTTTGTAGAAATGTTAGAAAGGTTATTTTCGGAGCCAAGCATACAGTTGTACTCTTGCGAAAAGCTACAGACGATGATGCAATATGGCGACCTGCTGGTGATGCTGTAAAGTAATTCTGACAAAACTTTCGTTGTGGATGTCAGTAATGACAACAATGATATCAGCGAGTTCAACTAATCCTGAGTTTAATGTGGTTTTTCCAACTGCAATTTCAGCGAAAGAAATAGCGCTAGCACAATTACGAGTTTATTATAGTTGGCCAAATATCAGGTCGAAATCATTCGGTGGAGTACAAGCAAATAATTCACTTGTATTCGCAAATAAGAATTATCCCGACGGAACTCCCGATTGGCAAGTTGTTGGCATTCCAACGAGCAGTTATCAAATAGAACAAATCAACGATGAATTCCAACGCAGAATTAAATCTATTAGAGGAAAAGAATCCGAAATAGCTATTATTGTTCATGAGCCAACATTATGAGCCGCGATTGAAATAAATTCTCTCGACTACGCTGTTGATATGTATCAGTCATCGTTCAGATCTGTGTTAGGATGGCCAGAAGCTCCACCAGTTTATCAAGGACCACCAGAACCAAAACGAGAAGAATTTTTCAGTACTGAAAAAAATTCATGAAGATTCCAGAATATAAAAATTTATATCCATGGACAGTTGATGAATATTTTATCGACGGTACTGAAAGAATTCCTCATCTGAAAGAAACTTAAACAGAGGGACCTCCAGAATGGCTCTTTAGTAAACCCTCCATTATTAATATAAATTAAGCAATGAATGATGAATTTGATCGTGTTTCCGTCAATGTTAAAAATTTAATCACCAGCATAATAAAACACTACAGCGAGGACACAAAAAAGTATGATCGAAACAATTCATCACTTGAATCAAACTGCATCAGATTTTGATTATATTAAACATGTTCTAACTATAAATGTACATTATAAATTAAAGTCGCTTATTCAACCTTATTCAAGAAATAACCAATAATCTTACATCGCAAATGAGGGTTCCTGATTTTGTTGATATCGATGAAAACTTTCCAAAAATACTTGAAGCATGGAGAAAAATAGCCCCGCCAGCAAATATTTTCAAACATAACAACGATCCATACCGTAAATGGTCGCCATATTTCACTTGGTATTGTAAATATCATATCGACAATTGCGATCTTTCTTGTTTGTGACGTCTTTGATGGCAGTTATCAAGTAGATCTTGAAAAATCCAGTCAGACCCAGCAAGGATATATTTTATACACATTTACACCGCAAGTTCCACCAGGATATTTGATTGTATCAGAACCAATTAATCCTGTTTATCTGCGTGTACATAATCCGCTATTATCAAGGATACATTTTAAACTTGCTGACCAACCTGGACACTTGTTGGATTTGAGAAATGAATCATTGAAAATTAATCTGTATGTGATATTGTAGACCAAAAAAAAAAAAATTATCTAAATAAATCAGAATAAATATAATCTGATTCAGAATAAAATATTATCAGAATAAAAATTTAAATATTATTATCAGAATTAATTTGATTCTGAGTAAATATTATAATCTGATTCTGAGTAAATATTATTATCAGAATAAAAACTAAATATTATTATTATTATTATGATTATTATTATTATTATTATTATTATTATTATTATTATTATTATTATTATTATTATTATTATTATTATTATTATCTGATTCTGAGTAAAGATTATATCTGATTCTGAGTAAATATTATTATTATAATTTGATTCTGAATAAATATTATTATCAGAATAAAAATAAATATTATTATTATAATTTGATTCTGAATATATATTATTATCAGAATAAAAAATAAATATTATAATCTGGTTCTGAATAAATATTAAAATCTGGTTATGAATATATATTATAATCTGATTCTGAAAAATATTATAATCTGATTCTGAATAAATATTATAATCTGATTCGAAAAAATATTATAATCTGATTCTGAATAAATATTATTATCAGAATAAAAAATAAATATTATAATCTGATTCTGAATAAATATTATAATCTGATTCTGAATAAATATTATAATCTGATTCTGAATAAATATTATAATCTGCATCTGATTAAATATTATAATCTGATTCTGAATAAATATTATAATCTGATTCTGAATAAATATTATAGTCTGATTCTGAATAAATATTATTATCAAATAAAAAATAAATATTATTATTATTTGATTCTGAATAAATATTATTATCAGAATAAAAATAAATCTGATTCTGACTTAATAGAATCTGAATAAAAATAAATAAATATTTTTTATTGTAGTCAGAAATGAATTATCCCCCTTGTTTAGCTGGTACCATAGTCACTGTGACAGCGTTAGTTTCGTTGTCACTACAGTTACTGATGACATCGCATTCACTTTCACAATCATCACCGACTTCACAAGCAGACATAATCTCTCTCAACTGTCTTATACGAGCATTCACAATTCTTTTTGTTTCGTATTCGTATGATAATTCTGACCTAATTTTTTCGATTGCGTGTGCGAGTGAAACAAATTTTTTAAATCTGCGTATCTGTAACTGCTGCCAAGGATTGCATCATTGATTGTTGAATCAACTTTATGAATTTGTAATCAGCTGGTAATGTATACCTGTTTTCGAATCTTCGTTATTGTAATGATTCAAAATCAAAAATAATTTTTGTTTAGGATTAAGTTCATCAGGCAATTTTATACCGTCATGTTGTAATTTTTCAATCGCAGAAATAACAGCATTGACATTTTCGTAATTCATTATATAATAAATATTTATTTAAATCAAAATAAAAATTTTCTGAAGAGAAAAATAATAAAAATAATAACAAAATATTTCTGAATATAAAAATAAAAAAATAAATATATTTCTGAATCAGAATAAAAATATTTCTGAATATAAAAATAAAAATATTTCTGAATCAGAATAAAAATATTTCTGAATATAAAAATAAAAATCTGAATCAGAATAAACAATATTTCTGAATGTAAAAATAATAAAAATATTTCTGAATCAGAATAACAAAACTAAAAATAAAAATATCAATAATAAAAATAAAATATTTATCAATGAGAATAATAAGAATAAAAATAAAATTATTAATAATAAAAATAAAAATATTTATGAATCAGAATAATAAAAAATATTTCTGAATCAGAATAACAAAAATAAAAATCTGAATCAGAAAAAAAACTAACAAAAATAAAAATATTAATAATAAAAATCAAAACGTTAATAAGAAAAATAATTTTTCTTCTGAATTAAAATAAAAATATTTCTGAATATAAAAATATAAATCTGAATCAGAATAAAACAAACAGCAGCAATGATGATCGGTCAACCATTCCACGGGGTCCCTTCATTGCCAGTAAAGCCCATGAGGTCCTAGGTTTTTGGGTCCTTCCATTGATGACCCTAGTATTTTGTAAAGACCTTTCTTGTTGCCCACAGGCACCCCATGAGACTTTTTCTTTAGGGCGACATTCTTTCTGAATGTCCTTGTGTGGGGTATACCCTTCAGTGAGGTCATAAGTTTAAAGAACTCACATCACCCTGTTTATTTTTTTAGGGGTTCCAGTTTTCATAGACACACTCCCGGCGAATTCCTAAATGTACGAAACGAAATTTTAGAAATTCAGAGAGCTGTCTAGGTTTTTTAATTTAATGTACATTCCCTCCCATATGAAACCCCGGGGTAAGTGAAAAACAACACCCACCACGTGTTTCACGTGGTGAGGAAGTGTACATGGGGTTTGGAACCCCCACTTTAAGAAAAAATGGCATCATAACGCCCACCGTCGACGATTCATCTGTCACGAGATTAGAACACGAGGTCTTAGTATAATAATCCAACGTTATAATACTGTGCCACTGTCCAATTCTTACAAGTATACATTTACCTATGCTGAATAAATATACTGCAGTGTGAATTTATTTTAATTTCTGAAATGAATCTCACACACACGTTTTAAAAATTATTATGCTGAATAAACTGCAGTGTGGATTTATTTCAATTTCTAAAATAAATCTGCTGGATGTCGTTTGTAAACAGATGTTGCGTGATATACTAAATGTACATTGTTACGTGTAGGCTCGTACAAAATTAAGAAAAGAAAAGAGCGAAGCCAACAAGCTTTGTAAATTTAACAAAATAATTTATTTCCCTAGAAAACAATGTAAAAATATTCAATAGGACTTACGGTTTGTGAATATAATCCAAAATTTAATCCTAAGATTGAAAAATATAAGTCCTATCACTAAACAGTTCTAATTGATTCCAGGTTCGAATCTCGATGACGTGTCAAGGTCGTTGTACTGGTGGCAACAGATCCTCGATTGAATCACAGTTTATAATGTTTCCGTTTAGAATTCCAGAATAAATTTCCACTGAATTTCTTTGTCCCAGAACTTTTTATAAAAAAGTACATTTGTTTAGTTTTCTAGAGAATAAATTATTTAATTCCAAAAAATAGGTGAACTTCAAAACAAACTGGCAACAACAATAATAACCTCTTGAGCCCTCAATGTTTGAAATACAATTCAATAGATCTAGTAGAAAATGGCTGTTTTAAGCCTCGATTTTAGATCACATGGTAGCTCACGTGACAGGCGACGTGACCTCTAATTTGTACAGCGTAATAAAAAAATGCCATTTATCACGTATGCAGGAATAGCCCTATCTAAGAATCAAATTCTCACACTGGAAATGAAAAAACGAAAGGCTGTTACAATTCAGCTAACACGTGGGCCGAAAAAGACCTTCGTAATAACCAAATCGTATTCACCCGATGTTTACAAGATCTACGAACCAAAACGAGCTAAAAATAGTGCTTAAGCAACGGTTACATTCTAACCGGGTCAAGCCAATTTTCCGAAAAGAGACTAAAATCCAATAAAAATTATCATTACAATAAAATGTAATGAAACAAAATTAAAATAAAAAAGAATTTAAAACTAACACAAGTAATTAAATTACATATACGTAACAATATACAGTTCTATTGCGTACCTGGAAGTTCTAAATAACTTACCTGGAATTCACGCAAGATAATGTACATCAAACTTGTGAATGATCTGAATTTATCAGGAGAGTTAAAAGCTGTAGATATTATTTTCTGTTATAAATTATACTGATCCATTGACTACAGACAGTTAATTTACTGAATATAACTGTTACTATGGCACAAAAAATAATCACTGTATTCATGTAATATTACGCAGTAACAAGCGGGGCAACTGCTTAATTACTCTACCAGAGAGAGCTTTGCTTGACAGAGTTGTCTCCCTTCATGTGTGTATACTGAAATGTTATTCGCTGATCAGATTTCTTTGAAAATGCCGATTTTCTTATATTATTTGCGAGAAAATATACTGAAGCTGAATTAATATCAAAATATTTGTCAGCTGCATTCATTGATAGAAATATTATTTTTTCGCCTGCCTCCACGTTCACCGATTTAACCACCCGCTTTCCAAATTTCTTACACCTCCCAGTATTTCCACACGCAGAATTCTGACTTTGTCTAATAGCTCGTAAATTAAATAAATAATTATTTTTTAGATTCCGATCAATATGATCGATCACAAGTCCGTCTTCGATTACTCCATGAAAACATTCGTACACGAATCTATGAGATAATTATCTTTCTTTTCCAACACTAAATCTGAGCTAACCGGTATTTTCAACATTACCGACTGTTTTTTTTATTTGATAGTGCCTAATTATACCATCACGAGATGCTTCATAATTTTTGATGATGGGATGCTTTACAAATTCATTTTGTTCCATTTGTATAATAATATTATTTGTCTAAATCATTATTTTGAAAATCTAGCCAGATAATCTTCGGCGGTTTTTATGGGAGATTCGACTCCATCGGCTTATTTTTTTTTATCATAATATCGTTTCAGCTGTCTGTATCTTTTACCACCACATTCCACACACAACTGAGTTTCTCCTCTGACCCCAACATCACATTTTAAGCTAGGTTTTGGTCCTAGATTCCCTCTGCGAATACTTTGTATGTGGTATCCACATAATTCATTTACACAGGCTTTGTTGCGAGGAGCTGTATAACCAATCATCAGCCTACTTCATTTATTCTTTGTTTGAATCATTATATACACAATTATACTTTAATTTAAATATATATTTGTCTTAGTTATAATATGGAAGAGTTTGAGAGATTATCCGCAATTAAACCTTCGAGAGCCAAATTCGATTTTGACAGACTGTCGAAACTTAAATTTAGTTTTTCGATGCAAGATCTTGCTTTAATAAATAGGGATATAACTGATCGTATCCGTGAAGCCAAGAAGGAATTTCACGACGATAGCGCGGCTGATGTGTGATCAACATTCAGAATTCAGAATCAAAAATGTTGTCGATGCTACAATGAATGATTCGCCCGCAGGAAGAATTATTGACTATCTCGACGATCAGCGATATTTTATTCTAATAAAATTTATTGTAGAGACAGACGACGACACTTGGATTATCCGTGACAAACGTGACCTTATCCGCCTGACTGTTGGAAGTAGCATCGTCAAGTTGAATAAAAAATCCAAAACAAGAACATTGACTGGTGTTGACAAACCATATTATGAACGAGCGTATCCTGTAACTGTAGCTGTTTATGCGTTGTATCAGTTAAATGACAAACCTAGCGTTGATGATCTCAAACCGATGAAACTATCAAGGATAAATTGTGTAGCTGAGCGAGTTACAGAACACTTCACAAACGCGATACGTGGAAACGGTTTAACGGATCTAAGACGTAAAAAAAATTAAAGAGTGGGTAGAAACAGTTAAAGATACCGAAGCATCTATCAGCGAAGTTGCTGAACTGGGAAAGAAATTAAAATTCCCAATAACAGTGAAGATATTAACCGGAGAGATTTTATACAAATCGAAATGTGAATCAAGAGGAGCTCCGATAACGATTATTGATCATAACGCACATGCATGGACGTCCGCGGTAACAATATTTCCACGAAATAGAACAGTTAGATTTTATAATGATTGCATGTTAGATTTTATCAGAAATATCAGTAAGAGTGACCCTGTGTCCGTATGGTTATTTCAGAGTTCAGAATCCGTAAACTATGATCAGTTTGTACGACCTAGCGGAGAAATTTATCGTGCAGAATTTCTCCACGACGAAATGAAAAATCTTGCGTTGAAATACACGAACGATAATGATGTTATCGAAAAATTACTGAATAACTGTTTTACCATTCCATCAGTTGCTGCTCAATTTGCTCAGGAGAAAAATTCATGGAAACCGACACGTCGGAATTTCTCGCTGATGTCCAACGTAGTTGTATCGAATATGGAGACGGCGGATTGTGGAATACTAAATACGATTATAACGACGTTATATCAGTTGATATGGTACCGTGTTAGCCTGGAAGTTTTCTTGGATACGGAGAGTGTTCTGAATATTTTAAAAGATTTGGACATCCAACACACGAGATGACCAGGGTTGCGATAAACGGACCCCTGCCAGATTTTGATCTGACTGGATTCGCCTTTATAGAGTCATTGGAGTTTACGGAAAATCCCCATCCGATTGTTTATGCTTGGTTTGGAAGACATTTTTCAGAAAAATGTTGGGCTCCAATAGTATTATTACGATATATGATTGATGTAAAAATATTAATATCGTTGGTTGTAAGTGAAGTGATAATATCATATCGTCCACAGAAACAAATTTGGTTGCCAGAACCAAATAAGTCTGATGCAGAAAAAGATATCAGGAAAGAATTTCCTAATCTTGACGAGGATGAAATTACTGATCTTATTAATAATGTATCTAAATAGAGAAAAGAAAATTATGAGAAAGTTGCAAAGGATCTCGGCAGAAAAATAATCGGTAAGTTTACTCAGAGTGGTGCGTGTGATCATAAACTAGCGTGTACAAGATTAATCATGGACGATGCAGAACTCGATTTTATAATTACTGATACAACGGAGAGAGGTACATTTACAAACCGAAATGATGCTTGGTTGTCGGATGGAACTAAATCAGGTACAATTGTGAGCTATATTGATGGTGAGTCACCGCAGCTTACTCATTTAAGATCTTCTATGCTCGAGTATATTTCGATAAATTTATTATCGATGATAAACAGATTTGTTGATACCGCGGTTAGAGTTGCCACAGATTCATTTTATACAAATAAAAAATATTTGGATTTGCTAGAACAATTACTTGGCGCCAATATATTTAGTTATTCTGAATCTGCCGACGTTGAAATTAAGGAAATGTATTACAAGAACAGCAATCAAATATCAAAATCGTCCGCACCATCTGTGTATGATCCTGTAGCCAGACATAAAACCGTTTATTTCAATGGGTGTGGTGGCTCTGGTAAAGCAACACTCGCGATTGAATTATTTAGAAGTTCAGATATGATTGTTTAAACACCCACACATAGACTCGCCAGAGAAATGAACAAACGTGGAGTAAAATCTCAAACTTATCATAGTTTCTTTACATGGTGCGGAGACGCATGGACTCCATCGCGGATGGGTGAGAAATACATTCCTAAGATTATTATCTGGGATGAAATTTGTACAGTATCGCTGGAAGTATTAAAAATGTTTTTTGATTGGTTATTGCCGAAAAATACAGCTGTGATAATGTGTGGTGATCATGGTCAACCGCCACCTTTTGTTGGACAGTCTCCGCACGAATGGTTAAAAACATTTGTAGATTATTGTGAGGAGACAACTGATGATCATAGAGCTATTGATGAACCGCTGAAAGAGTGTAAAAGGTTAATCAAACTGCAGCCAGATAGAATACAGTGTGAGATAATGCGTGAAGTAATTCCAGAAACTACGATTAGTGATTTTTGGAATTTGTGGATGCCTGCTGATTTGATAGTTGCAAGTAGAAAGATAGTTCGTGATACACTACAAGAGAAATGATTTCTGTTACATAAGGAAAAATTTTCAAATCTACCGGTACCATTGTGTTATCGCCCAGCAGATACTCGACGACAGAATATCGATGTTGAAATTCCAGGTTGCGGTGATAAAATAAAAATCTTGTGTTAAATGAAATTGTTTTAATTCCTGTCAGGGCTGTTGAGAGCGCATTAACTCCTGATGGAGGCAGGGATAAAACTCCGTGGACGTTTGGATACGCCATAACGATTCACTCGTCACAGGGATTAACTATTTCTGATAGAAATATCTGGATTGTCGATGATAGAATCGAGTGGTCAAATTTAGTTTATCTCGCAGTGTCTCGAGTTAGAAGAATATCTTAGCTGCGGAGGGTTATCATAGACAATAGCGATGATATAGTCATTGACGATGTCAGTGACGAAGTTGTCAAGAAAAAATTATCTGGTTATAAGCAATGTGAAAAAAAAAATAATAAATAAATAAACGCGACTTTGATCTCAATGCTAAATTTATTATGACACTGAAACAACGACAGAATAATCATTGTACAAGTTGTAACTGTAATATGTTGTGGCCAAGACAGTTCACCGTGGATAGAATTAATAGTAGTCTTGCTCACACAACCGAAAATATGATGTTGACCTGTCTTGAGTGTAATCGACGTCGAGGAACCAGTTGACAAAAGTGAACGCGGTGGTAATTGTGTGTCTTTAAGGAATTACTTGTAATTGTTCACGTACAAATCCACGCTGAGAAGCAGTTGAATCTAATCTGTAGATTGCAGGTCTACCTGTGGATCTTACCACACTGGAGATTTTATGTGTGGTCACACTCCAAATAGGATCAGTTGCTCTTTTTTTTTACCCCCTTCAAGTTCACCAGGTTCATATAAATATCTTACAGTCACATTACCTAGTACTGGTTGAGAGGAAGAGTCATGTCGTTGTATTGGTATATGTTTCTTTGTGATTGAATTAATGGGTTTCATGGCAGTTGCACGAGTAATTTCATTATTTAACGCAGCTATCACACTTGGTAGTCTTGCAACCCATTCACGAGATCTCTTGTCTGTGGATATTTTCTTCGTGTACTGGTATCCAAATAACCGCTCAGCAAGTGTTCGATTAAATCGTTCAACAAAGATGATACTGCACCAAGAAATTCTTTGCCAGGATCAACCTGTAGCAGTTGTGGCCATCGCAAGGGTCTTCGTTGATAAATTCGTCCAAACGCAGATGCAACTTCAGTTGCTGTTTTTCTGATAATGGTTCTGCTTCTTTATATCTACTTGTAAGATCAACGAGAGTTAACGCGTATTTGTATGTGCGTGATTGACGTCTGCGTATTTTAATAGTATCGTGAGGTAAAAACAAACGATCTGCTTGATGAACTTCATTGGGAGTGCTGACATTAAAATACGTGTACTGAATTTTTTAGGTGGTGGTAGATAAATTTGCCATATTGCCTGTCGTGCTAACCAATTTGCAGCAACAGAACGTGAGACATTTGCCGCATCAGCAAGTTTACCAATCGCTGCTCTACCTTTCCAATACCCCCTTGGACTATAATAAACCGATTCCATCATTATGATAATAATTAGTTGATTATTAGTTGATTAATTACCAGACCCTAGCACTAGTTTACCTTTCATCGCAGATTTCACCAGAAAACTAGCGAGTTTTTCTCTGAGAGATTTACTTTTTATAGAATTCAGCGCTTGAATCATCTTCACATCTGCAATATGTCGTTGTTGTAAATCTCTATTTTTATAGGCAACATCATGAACGTGACATGCTTGATCAATCGCATTTATTGGATACTCTCCAGGTCTTGGTTGGTCATGGTTATCGAGTCGGATATCAAGACGAGTTCCAGGACCACAGTAATTATAGCCAGGAAGTTGTTTCTCACCAGGGTATTTGGCCCATGGAGTTCCTGGTAATTTTCCCAACGAAGCAGCGATATCACCACCTGACTGTGTCAGGGACGAGAAAAATTTGTATTTTTATTTTTTTTGTACCACATTTCACACACTTATCTGTAAGTGCGCGCCTGACATTTTTTTGTTATTATTGTTGTTAATCTACTGGTGGACGTGGGTGCTCTGCATTGAACGCAATATAAACTCATATTATTTATTATATCTGTACAACATGGATATTATTGACTTTTCAGCGACACGAAAACAAGAGCCAGTTAAGCATCATCCAGCGCTACCAAATTCTATCAGGTGTATAATAATAGGCCCATCTGGGTCTGGTAAGAGGCAATTGTTGCTTAATCTGATAATGGCTCAAGTGGGATAGGTTATATTAAGTAGCGCCATCTGTAGATGATTAGAGATGTTATGAAGTACTTAAAGATTTTAATGAAAATGCAAAATTGTTGGATGAAGACGGCAATGATATTATTGATTTTATTACCAATTTTGATGAAGCCCCTTCTATAGATGACCTCAATGGATTTATTAATAATCTCGTAGTATACGATGATGTGATGCTGGACAAACAGTCGAATCCAGCTCGGATATTTTCTCGAGGCAGACACAGAATTACTGACGTGATCTATGTTACCCAGCGCTATACACAAATACCTAAAGTGATCAGAGATAACTGTAATATTTTAGTTGTGCTTAATGGAGTCGATACACATACTCTGCGAAATATTCATCAGACTTTGTGTTCAGGGGACATGGACATGATTAAATTCAAAAACTTTTTTTCAAAAGCACAAGCTACCCACACGGATTTATCACAATAAATTTACATGATCCTTGGTCGAGGTATCTTTGGATAAAAACCAGAGCAGCAGAGAGGGTGACGACCAAAAGTGAGTGTCCGGGTACGAAAAAAAGCACGCCATAAGAAATGAAAACAAAACGTCAGTGATAAAGTAACAAAATGAGCTAACCGAATTAGAGAAATCTCAGTCAGTTAGAGGTTTTTAGTTTAGCGTTATTGACCTTGTATTTTCAGCTTTTGTAGGAAGCTTTATTTTTCATAGACAATTCAAGCAAGTGGTCTGTTCACAGTCTCTGCTGCTGTTGGGCTGGTGCCCTAAGCACGTGCTGAGTGTGCTTAATGGGCAATCCGGCACTGGGAATGGAGACAGTCACCGGAACGGATAGTTAAAGGATAAAAGGATTCTATATATTGATCAGTCTATCTGTGGGTCTATTTATCTGTCTAGAAATTTCAAGAAATTGAAAACGGAGAACAATTGTTTTCTTAGTCTGGCAAAATACACACTTGTGTATACAACATATTAAAGACCCGTACAAAAAATAATACACGTTTTTCCAGACCTGGAAACTTAATCGAAAATTTTTTTTTTTAAAGTATAGAACTTACTTGGACAATAAAGAGCGATCTTATATGATTAGAAATTGTGAGTAATAAATAATATAAAACAGTACCCCAAATTTATTTCCTTATAAATCTTTAGATCTATAATTATGCAGTTTAATACAAAGATAATGAGTACAAAAAAAATCTTAAACAAATGCAGAATTCCAATTTCGTTCAGCTTTTTACATCTATTCCACTGGTTCTTTCCATCCTAACTTTGATATTTCAGGATATCTTCAAATCCAAACATCGTGCATAAACATGCCGGCCTTCCCCCTCTTTAAACTAGTTGGAACGCTTGTGAAGATTGGAGCCAAACCTCTTGCCAATAGGGTGAAAATAAGTGCCAAAAATTCACCGAGAGTTCAAGCTTTAGCCAGGTGGTCAGGTCAAAGTTGGTGTCAATTTTGAGCTTGGTATTGTCAAAGGTCATTTTCTAATGACATTGATATCTATTACATGTTTTCGAGTTAACTTCATTTCTCACAAATGTTTCTGGGTTAGTCGAATGTGCAGATGCCTTGCGTGACGCTTGAACCATATCACGGTGGATGTGTAGGGGAGGGGATCTAGTATATGTTACGGAAAAGACAAGGTAGGAACTTCATAGGACGGTGTTCTGTTGCCATTGTTATGTTCAAGCTTTTCTTGAAGAGGGAGATGCTGGCGGGGTATGACTTTTACGGGTTGATTCTTCAAGCATTTACTTATTACTGCGGTGCAGTAACTTAAGACCTTGTCATTAAAAGTTTAATTCTTGATTGTTAATAACGAATGTTGACCTACAGAAATACAGAGATATGCAGACAGTGCTGGATTATCCATTAAGCACACTAAGCACGTGCTTGGGGCAGCAGCCAAGCAAGGGCACCGGAAAAAATTCAAAGTTGAAGATAAAATTGAATTAATTTTATATGACCATTTCGAATATTTGATTAGAAATGATGGCAAGACGTATTTTCCCAATTTTTTTTTTGAGTTTCGTATTTCGTGGGGGGGGAGGGGGGCACCATAATATTTTCAGTGCTTAGGACCCTGGAAGGCCTTAATCCAGCACTGTAGGCCGGGCATGACTTTCACTGATAGATTTGGCAAACATTTACCTAACATAAGAGCTTATCTAAAGAAGTTTAATTTTTGATTCGTAATGACAATCAATCAGCCTGCACTAGAGCTTCACCCACTATTGTGTCTGATGGTTCTGATTTGAGCAGGATAATTCAGGACAGTACAGACAATTTCTGAACATATTAGTGAGTGACCTTGGGATATAGCCACTCACACCTACAAATTATTGACTGTTGTTTTGTACATGTCATAAATTGTGAATTACACATAAATGCAATTTTGTGGATATTTTTTTACCAACATAAACTTAAGAACTTCACGTATTTATTGTATTTTGTATCCAGAAAATCCGCAAAAGCGAAAACAAAGTAACAATTTAATTCTAACAGTCAAATGATAAAAAGACCAGGACTCGTTTGTTATTTACAGGGTACATGGATTGTCTGACTGTTTTCCTGCCCCAATACTTTACTGCTGTAATTGATAACTTAATTATTGACTGACTTGTACATGATTTCCCATATTTATATATTTATATATATTTGTTTGTAGAAATTTTGACTTAACCACTTCTTTCTCAAAATATTAAACTTTACACAAAGACAGTACTTAATTTTACTGCAGATGGTGATAGCTAATAAGCATTCCTAAAGGTAAAATAATATGGATTTTTCATATCTGGGACTTACTTTTTATATATCTGGGACTTACTTTACCATTAACTGATCATCTGATGATTATGTTTCTAGAAAATTTTACAACTTTATGTACAGGTGAAATGCCTAATTTTAAAGTTTTCAGACATGCCTACTCAGATATAGTACATAATATAACAATATTATGGAAATGTTAGCTAATACAACCATGGATTGATACAAAATATTTAAATAATAAAGAAAGCACTAGATCATGTTGCAATTTAATAATTTAAAACTGTTGTATTTCTCACAATAACCAGGTATGAGATAAGAAAATTGATTTAAAAAAGTGCTTAGAGCCTTTGATGACTGATTATTTAAGCATCAAAACCCAAATCATATATTTTATAGCAAGGATAAATGATAAATTTGGTTACAAGTGTCATGACCGTAGGGTTCATTCTAGGCTGCATCCATAATGCCAGTGACTCTTATTTGTCATCTTAGGTGGATAAAGTTTCCTCTGGGTCACAAGAAGATGAAAATAAAAAGATCATTATGGTAGACTTTAAACTGAATCAAGTGCATCTCAAACTTGATGAATAGAGTACATGAATAGGAATCATAAGGCAATCAATTTCATTGGTTGACAGAAATGTCTTGTTGTTCTTGATTAGCTTTGTACCAGTCGAGTTGACATTGTGGATTATTGATAGAAAATGTTAAGAAGAAAACAGTAGTGCATTTATTTCCAAAAAGCTATGTATATACCACAAATTCTAAATGTATACATGGTCTACCAATTAGGCTGATGATCAGTGCACAGCTGATAATATTAGAATGTGCATACTATACATCTTCTATGTCTTATTATTACAGGATTCAGTTTGTAAGAGGTATCTTTGTTGAGTATATCTGAATATTTCAGTAAAACATACCTAAGATCATTCCAAGTGATTTATATCTGTACATGATGAACAAAATCAATAATACAACTGGACATACTGCATGAACATGCACATCAGATGCTTTTGTAGGATCTTCAATAACTATGAAAGTATTAAAAACATTAAAATATGGTTTTTCTTCTTTAAAATATAGTATTACTGATCAAAGGCAGTGCTAAATAAAATCTGATAGCCTGATGCCCGGGGCCCCTCAAAGTTCAGATCAGGCCAGTCCTGTATTCTAAATTAGATGCCTATCGGGCTTGTTGAAAAAAATCTAATTTGCCTGAGAAAACTTTGAACGTGCTGATGAAATGCAGAAATTTATTTTTAAGATGTTGACCTGCCATACAAGGTATGTCATGCTAAAAACACGATTTTTACTCCCAAAACCCCAACAAGGTCATGTTTAGAAAAACACAAAGATTCAGTAATGTTCAAAAATAGAACAAAAGAAACCACTTCAGTATAAGTCCGTTACATGTAGCATGTATAAATAGTAAACTGTCCTGATTGGAACTGATGTGAAACTATGGGCAGTTAAAAGACAAAGAGGTCAGGCATAGCCATTTCATATACATTGGATCCAGCTAGGGATCACATGTGGCAGAGACTGATTAATATAAATGTAAAAACCTGACAATGAAAAGTGTTTAAAGACTGCAGTGGGTGAGCCCATAGTGCTAATTTGCATAGGTAAAGATCATGAACAACCCAGTATAGGTGAATCAAAGAGATGCTAGATGCATGTAGGAGAACAAAAGTTATTACATATTGTTGCTTTGCATGAGAATGTTTAAGCCATTTGTATTAAAGATTACTGACAAGTTTTGTGAACAGCAGTAATATTTCTTTGTAGTCAGATTTTACTCCAAATATAAAACAGAAAGCATGATTATTTCATTTGTTGGATTGTGTTTAAATGTGATTCATTTTTGAAGGCGAGTGAGGAAGCAAGGACCAGCAAATATAAATTTCATGACTTTTGCATTAATTTGTGAAATACACAAACAAAAAAAATGGTGGTGGAGTAATTCTTTTCACATATAGTAAACAACATATCGACATGCATCATACCCATGTGTACCATGTCTGTCGACAGTTTGGAGCATAACCTGAAACATATTTGACACTTTGAATTGAACATTCAGATTGGTTCTCTTTATTATTATTCATTATCTTAATCTAATTAAAATACTATTAATTGACCTGTGCTTTTCAGGATGATTTTAGAGATAAAATAAATTGATAGAAAGGCAAATAAGCACATGCTTATTTTTGCACAGTTGATTTGTGTTGATAAAGCATTACCACCCATGCTGGACAGAGGCATTTGTTACTGCTATATTACCTGTAAAACCCCCCATTGAATTTGAACAAACTAGCTATTGCCCTCCAGGGATGGGAGTGATACTTTTTCAAGATCAATCTTTTTAAAAAATATTTTAAAAATTTTATAATTTAGGATGAGCAAGTTTAGTTTGAACATAAAAATATAAAATAAAGTTTTAAAAAATTTGGGATGTGTCCATGTATTTCAAACTCATGACCTTTTGTTTGGCATCTGGGACACACAGACAAATGTGGGTGTTTATAGATAGGACTAGTTCTAAGATGGGTATGATAAATTTTCAAGCTACCAATTAAAAAAAAGTAAAAAAATAATTGGAATAAATGAGTTTAAAAGAAAGGTTGAACATGAAAATATAAAAAAGTTGCAAAAAGACATAGGGATGCCACCACAAGTTTCAAGCTTGTGACCTCTTGTTTCACAGCTGGGACACACAGACAAATGTTTATATATAAAATTATGCCCACCTTCCCCCAATGAAATGGTCAGTCCCAGATGTGATGCATATTCATATTTCTATAAAGACAAGCATATCTCAGGATCAGACAGCATGAGATAACAGTTTTGACAATGATAATGTTATGGTTGTCCAGAACAACTCCATTCTGAACAGGATTCACTCAGAAAATCCAGCGAAGAAGTTTCAGCACTAGTACCATCCAGTCTGTAGCGAGTGTAGTGATCAACACTAATGACACTTGCATTACCTTCAAATTTCAACCCCCCCCCCCCCATTGAACCCTATTGAATTCAAATTTGAAGTGTAGCAGTTGCAGCTTTGCACGGCAAACAATATTAAAGAAGGGGACATTTTGGAAATACGGAAATTGTAGTCCTGGCTTGTGGAATTTGAGTCAGGGTTTGTGATTTTTTTTATGGTCACGAGCCCTGGGCCTGTGTCTAAAAAATGTTTTCTCTAAGCACTGAAAGGTTCTGTTAACTAAACTGTGTTTCAAATCTGAATAATGTCAGTGCTGAAAGAAAAATTTTTGAGACACAGACCCCGGACTGGTGACTTCAATATACTCACAAGCCCTGACTGAAATTCCACAAGCCCAGACTCATTTCCACATGCCCAGAATTTCCTCTTTTTTAATATTGCCACACAAGGTTGCAGTAGCTACAATTCAGATTTAAATTCAATAGAGTTCAAAGGGGTTTGAAGGTAATGCAAGTGTAATTATTGTTCACTGTTATGCTGGCATGCTTCACAAAACCAAACTCCTTCAACCAAGAGTTTGGAAATTTATTTTTGTTGGGCTCTGCTGATAGCTAATTGCCACCTAAATTGTCTTCAGAAATGCATTACACTTGAACACTATTCCAACAACTGAAATGATCATGCTTTGCATTCTATATATGCAGTAAAATCTGACTTCAAAGAAACATTGCCACTGTCCACAAACTTGTCAAAAATATGATACATATAGCTTAAATATTCTCATTCATGGCAATGATATATAAAAACTTTTGTTCTTGTACACGCATTTATCATCTCTTTGATTTATCTATAATAGGTTGTTCCACTTCCTGATCCTACCTATGCAAATTAGCACCCACTGCAACCTTCAAACACATCTCACTAGCTAATGTCAGCCAGTTAAGTAATATGTGAAATGGTGGTTTATATCTGACATCTTTGCATTTAATTTCTGCTACTTAAATCAGCTCCAATCATGACTGTTTACCATTTATACATGCAGTGTTTTATCTACCCATGCGTCATGCATCAAATATGCAGAATTTTCCAATTTGACGGACAAAAGTCGTCGAAGGTACGTAAATTGACGCACCCCGATGTTATGTTTTGCTGATTAACACAACAGTGTGGAGCCTGGAGCTGACCTTATGTGACCTGTAACTGTCACATCATTTGTAGCAACAGGATGTTAGAACCATAAATCACCACACACGAGAAAGAGGCGAAAAATAAACGCGTGATTTTACATTGATTCTCACGAGAAACTATTATTTTATGCGCATCCTTGTCGTGCAAAGAAGCAACAATTTCCATTCGCTCAATTGTATGCCTTGCGTTGTTCTAAGATACTATCAGTGTTCGAATGAAAATGGCGTCCAAGGTAAAAAATGTTAAAATAGATCTGAAACAAACGAAATTATCATTTGGACCGCGTTTTTACAACTGACCATTGATAAAAGTATTGTTATCAAACCAGTGGAGCCTTCGTCATCAAAAGATGAGATGACGGTTACTTGTAAGATAAAAAATAATTTTGTGCAGCAGTGGTTGAAAACATACAGCTGGCTACGTTTTCAAAAAGACGTTAAGTCGAGTGAAGAATGTGACAGTGAAGACGCCTTTATGTTTTGCCATATATGTACAGAGGCTAAAATAAACCTCATTGACCAAATGTGCAAAAAAACATAACTTTTAGAACAGTACACTGGGAAGGCATGCTGGGTTGCCTAAACACAAACTGCTGATTGAAGGTTCACAACACCAGGCAGATTTTAATGCAGTTTTGCAAACAAGACATAGCAGCGAAAGTGCTACTTAAGTGCATACATTGGCTGAGTGTAAAAGACATACCTTTTTTTAAAATACAAATCTCTTTTTAATTTAATACATGACTTAATGGCTAAAGAAATTGATGCTATTGGCATTTGAACAATTCCACCGTTCAGTATGACTTAGCTACTACCTGTTCAGAGGTACTGGAGAGCCTATCAAACGTTATTGAGGATAGTCTTATAATTGACCTGCAAAATTCATCATTTGTGACAGCAATGGCAGATGAAAGTACTGACATAGCCAACAATAAACACCTTGTCATATATGCTCAGATTATTTCTGATGATATGAAACCATGAACAAGATTTTTAACAAATATAGAATGTTCAAATGCTTCTGGCAAAGGAATTGCCCCTTATTGGCTTTAGTCACATTATATAACTTAAACTAATATTTTTGTTGTGTGTTTGAACATTACAATTATTTTTTTAAAAACTACTGAAGACTGATCATTGGCTTGAATAGGACTCATAGGTTTGGATTTTGACTCACTGTTTTTTGCCTTGATGAGTCAAATGACTTAACATGAAGCCATTTGTAGATAAAACACTGTACATGTAATGGGCATATACTGAAAAGTGGTGGATTTTTTGGGTGATGGTGGTAAAAATTACTGAAAATTGTGTTTTCTCGAAACACGACCATGTCAGGGGGTTAGGGAGTACAAAATTGTATTTTTAGCGTGACACGCCATGCTTCAATCTGACAAAAATCGGATCTCAATTTCACATAGGACAGTGGTGATCTGATTTAGATTGCACCATGTTATGACAGGTATGTCAACATCTACATTTACACATTTCATCAGCGCAATCACAGTTTCCTCAGGCAAATTAAATTTTATTTTGACACGCTAGATGGGCACCTCACTTAAAATACAGGACAGGCCCAATCTAAAATTAGAGGGGCCCTGGGCGTCAGGCTATTGGATTTTTTGAGCACTGAAGGTAGGTAAAAAATTTTTATCAGTAAATCAACTTGATGGGTAATGATATGAGAGTAATAATTGAGAATACTGTCTTTTGCAAGATTAAGAACCCTGAGTAAATTTGATTCTATCTTAAAATTTGATATTTGTTTTTACCTCTCTACATTAGGCCTGTATATTTTTTGCAAGGAATCCATTATAAACATAAAATTTTGCTATGAATTTAATTGTGGAGTATTTTTCACATGATAAAGGAGAGGTGTGGTTGTCTGATAAATTTGTGAAGAAGTAGGGGGTTCGCATATTATCAGAGTTGTCATTTGGGGTGAGCTTATCACTGGGTAAATATAGTAAAAATGTTTTAGGCTGATTCAGTTATGTTCAGTCCTGCAAATTGCATACAATGCATTGAAATTGATACAAATAAAAAGCATGTTTTTCTGTTAAACCTGTGAAACCATGTGAGATATTGATTGATAAAAATCTGGCTATACCCTTTTGATAATATATCAAAGGGCCAATTGTGTGTGTGTGTGTGTGATTTCAGTTTTTAACGTAGCTTTAACAATTTTTCAGTCATATCGCTACGATGTCTGCAGTGTGGCAGTTTATAGTGATGTCTAGCACCGGGGCATCATGCCGCAGACATGTAGCATGATGTCCCACCCAGTCACATTATCCTGACACCAGGCCGACCAGTCCTAACACTAACCTCTTAATGCTGAGCGCCAAGCGAGGTAGCTGTTAGTACCATTTTTGTAAGTCTTTGGTATGACTCAGCCGGGGATCGAACCCATGACCTCCCGCATCCGAGGCGGACGCTCTAACCACTAGGCCACTGGAGCGGTTCAAAGGGCCAATTGCCTTGTGTGTGTGTGTGTGTGTGTGTATATATATACATATATATATATATATATATATGTTAGTGCTAGTAAAATGATTATCTGTTTAGTGTTCATATACTTTTCAATCATTAAATATTCACTTACCTAAAATTATTGTTTTTGAAGTTCACTGGCATTGCGGAAACTGATTTTCTTGGATATACTCTGTGGTTACACTATAATGAGAAAATAGCACTTTTGCTCCCCCATTTTTATTTCAATATCAGCTAGATTGCCATTTTATTATTAGTGTTCAGAACTAACAATTTTCAAATGATACATCCATTAGACCTAAAATAATGTAAAGTTTTTTAAGTTCAGCACTTTCTTTTCTGTTTTTTGTTTGTACCTTTTTTGTTTCTGTGTTGTAATTTTGCTTTTGACAAAGACAAATTGAAAGTTGAAGTGCTTAGGCTAGTTATAAACTTAGTTTTGTACTGTTCATTGTTAGGTGTTTACATTTATATTAATCAATCTCTGCCACATGTGATCCCTAGCAGGATCCAATGCATTTAAAAGGATTTATTCAAATATTTGTTCTTATCCTTTCAGCATACCATAGATGGGATGTGTATTATAGGACAAAATTGATCGGTGTAAAAAGTGATTCTGCTAATATCAAACCATTAACAGATGAGATGGCAGTCGAAGAAGGAGCAAACATTATCAGTGAATCTATAATCTACCTGACTCCACTTATTATATTTTTTGCTGACTACTATTACACAAAAGCAAAATCACGCAACAAGGAAGAAGAGCAAGTCCAGTACTTGAAAAGTCTGGAAAGACGGATGCAAGAGATGGAGCTGAAAGAGGAGCAACATTTTGCACAATATCGAGAACTACAGCGTTTCTGTACAGCCATGTTTCAAGACTGTGAGAAGATGGTAAAGGAGAAAACACGATGACGATAAACAAAGGGGAATGGTTTTTCGATTTTGATAAAGATGTATTTGTTGTGATAAAAAAATTGTTTATCCTATGGAGTGACCTAAACTTTCAGGTGCTTGTTATAAATCTGTGTGGTCTTTAAAGACAAAACTCTCTGTCAAAAAAATTTTTGTAAACAGTCTGGGAAGAAACTTCATTGGTTAAAGAGTTTTAGCTGAACTCTACCAGGTAGAAGAGAAATGTTATACTATCCACTGTTTTAAAATTGGCATCCATGCAGATAAAAGTATTATCATATGTACACAAATCCAGAGAATCTTCTCCATTCTTTGTTTGTTGGTTTTACACAACAGTTTGGAATGGTTTTCATAGCACCGATTCCCTGTGTCGGGGGTTGAGTGTGCTAACTTTTGTACATGCTTGTAAATTAGCTGTGCATTCTTGGTTAAGATTTTAGCTCAGGTTTTTTGCACACAGTATAAACATTGTTATGCTAAGGATGATGAAATTAGGTGAGGGATGCATCTTAATGAACACTACCTCATCATAAATGTAGGTCACTGACCCATATTTCCCTTCACTAATTTTAGTTCAGGTTTGTATTTTAGAACTTGAGCTCTGTTCTGGTAGTTGTTGTTGTTGTTGCTGTGTGCTTAACACCATTTTTCAGCACATGATATTCTGTACAAGGCAGCCAGTGGAGGAAAAACCTGAGAAATAATCAAACTAGATGATCATATGCGTTTATATTAGTGTCACATCCTTACCACAGAGAAGGTCAATGTTACCTACATTACACAATTTACTGGCATAGGTCAACTTTTTTTTTGCATTTAGCTCATGACTGTAAAGGCTTTTTACACCATCCGTGTATACTATTCTGCGTAGATTCATGAAACAGTGATGGGCTGCAACTTGAGGAGTACTACACATCTATCACAAAAATAGATCGCTGATCTATATTTCATACTTCAATGACTTTGGTTAAATGTTGTGTTTAACTGTGTAGGTTATATATATACAGTGTGACCCTGCTATAGCATGCTCTGTTATAACACGAATTCGGATATAACACAGTCGTGGTGTGGCTCCCGAAATTTTATATACGTGTATTTTTCTCATACACGAAAAAAAATTCTTTCTTAAAAAATATGAAAAAAGGAAAAAAAAAGTTTATTATCATTTTAGGGAGGAGATCGCATATGAATAATACAAGACGATCGTGGCATGGCTACAGAAATTTTATATGCATTTTTCTCATACATGAAAAAATAGTGTTTTCTTCTTAAAAGTACGAGAAATAATGTGTAAAAATTTATTCAGTCATCACGCAGGGCTTCGCCAATGTCGCAAATTGCGATCTTTTTTCCTTATTGGCAGCAAAATATGCCATCTGGCAATTATTTTTATATTGGCGACATTGTTGGCTGTTTAAACTTGTATATACAACCACTGGTTTTGGAGTGGAGAAATTCAGAGGTCACATGAAAGGTTGCCGTAATGTTGATATAGAATGCACTGAAATTTATCTATTGTTACATAAACAAATTCTTTGTCTATATTGACAAACCATCTTAACAGTGCATTATCATAATCTGCTTATGTTGACATCTAGCATGAGTACTGTATGTTTCGAGATATCCGTTATTTTTTACATTTACATTTCTGGTAGCAGAGATCAACCGGACAAGGCATTATCTCATAATCTTTCGGATTTTCGGCTGCTCGCTAGTAATTAATATATTTACATAGACTGACATTTGTATGTGGATGGTAAGTAAAATTCCTCCTCTTTTCACTCAGAATTAAATCCTTCAGAACATTCACATTTTCTGTAGTAATCCCTGTTATCAGACCAGAACACCTGCGTCTATCATCGATTGACCCTTTCTTTAAATTTCTGACGCATGCGTAGAAAGCAGCATCACTCCACTACCATAAATGTAAAAAAAAAAAAAAAAAAAAAAAAAAAAAATTCCACCA
>JAECUM010023380.1:0-16245 GCA_016617855.1 Megalonaias nervosa
GGATCCAGCCAGCGTCTCGATACTACCTGTTTGCAATAAAACACCCTTTACTATATATTTGATATTTTTAAGATGAATTTTAATTGCATTTTATCCAAATGTTGAATTTCATGATTTCATTCAAGACACGAATGACCTGTAGAAGATTAACATGTATCAAAATTAAAAATGTGGTGTGTGTTGTTTTATTGGGTCTTTTTGCAACATGACATCGCAGCATGAAAAACGGTGTTGTAAGAATTCCATCAAGATTCAATTATGTATTTGAATCGTGTAATTTCATGACACTTTAATACAGTTATAACAATGTGAATAGATTTGAGCATGTAAGAAAGTAAATTACAAAAAAAAAAAAAAAAAATACTATTTCATGCATTTCTGTTTGAATAACCGAGGAAGGTATGACAAAAAAATACAATTTATTTTTGTGCAAGGCACATCACAATACTTTAATAAAGCAGACGAACATTTTTGCTTTTTGAACAATTCATTGAAGGAAGATTTTCATAAACTGTCGTAGATAATGCTTTGTTTATATTTTTCTAGACTGCCTTAGAATTTAGTTGAAACCAGTCCATTCTAGTTACATCAAAGAAAGACAAATAATTAATTCTGAGCACCTAATACGTCCGTCAAAGACAATTTCAGTAATAATAATAGTCATTATTATTGCACATTATCACACGTTGAATTAAAACAATCTTAAATAGTCACGTAATATAAACCCTTTGTCCAAAGAAAATCAATATTACAAACTTACCGAGCTAGATTCGTTTAAAAATCTTGTAACTTTGCCATGACGAAACACATAGGTGTTTGTAAATATTCGATTATTACCAATTGGGAGCTTTAAAATCAACAAACTGAGATATTTTTAGATACGCTCATGACTAGTCTGAATTACGTTTCAACTATTAGCAAATTACGAAGTAGTTCCATATCTTTACCTTTAAAAGGTTGTAATAGGTTTTCTCGAAAGGTTCGTTTGATGATCATTCTACCTTTTTTGTTACCGATATGAAAAGGCACCCAGAGTGAATTAACTTACTTTAAGCCGTTGATCATGACAAAAACTGAAAGTGTACTGAATTTCCGAAGAATGGCTTCTGGTAAATAGCAATGATTATATGAAAAAGTCCAAGTCAATTTGTTTTTTAAAAAACTGTATAGGACTGCACACGTCTATTTTCATACAATGAACTAAGAAATACAGATGTTTCACTGTTTTACATAGAGATAAAAGTTTTCGTTTGTTTTGTAACCGTTTTATCAAGTTTAGATAAAGAAGCAAATTTTATAAACAGGTACAAATATTAAATATTGTCTTAAAGAATAAAATAAACCCAAGCTATCATTATTATAGCCAAACTATTCTCTGCACTAATCATGCAAATGTACATTTATCTTTTATTGCTTTTAAAAATTCATGATTTTGTTTATTTACTTCTAGTAGAGATTAGTTCCCGAAGTTTTGCCTAATTGGTCTAATGTAAAAATTGTAGGTATCTGTTGTAAGATAATACTGCACCATTGGCATCCTTGACCTTTTTGGTTAACAGCATGACGTGAAATGACCGCAGTTTGCCACTATAGTCTTTCTTCTCGACACATAATGCAAATCCTGCTTCAAAACTACTAGCGTAATCGTTTACAAAATACGTGGAAAATCTGACAGCAAGAAAACTGTTTTGTTTCTTCTGTTGTTCAAAAAGGAGAAAAGAGAATCATTATTCATTCCAATAGCCCATGTGGACAAATTTTCAGTTAAATTAATTAAATGGCGGGTAGTACAATAAACAAGCTATCATCATTGTTACAATATACGAAGCAATTAAAGTAAAATAAGAAGTTGCATATGCATGAAGATCAATAAAAGTCAATAAACAGATTAGTTCACAAAGTAACTCCTAGAGAGAGAGATAGCTACATTAAAATCAAGTAATAATATAAAGATAAACAGGAAGTTATGTAACTGAAATTAGTATTTAAGCAATGGTCGGTTAAAATATTTACTAAATAACTGAATGTACTTTTGACTCTTAGATCATTATACAATAAGCATTCAATTACAAAATGACAATCATCTTCAAGGAAGTTACAAATAGAATAAAGTCTATCGTGAATTGGTTTATACGGTCTCGCCCATCTACTGTAGCCACATAATACAACCATTGTTAGCTGATTACTTGTTCTCTCCACCGCCCCACCCCCACCCCATTTTTCATCACTTCATAATAGTGACATTCCTTCTACGATACACCCTTGGGCCAAAGCTTAAGACAAAATCAAAAGCGGGTAATCGAACTTTTGCATGTTTATACCAGAATTATATTTCCACTATAGGAAGGAGATTACGTCAGGTGTATTATAAACATCTCTATAACGACGTGTCATGCGCGAGCGAATTACTAAACATATCTTAGATTCTTTTAAATATATTAATATCAAAGTTATCAGTGTTAGTATTTGTTTACTCGATGTACAGCTGGAGAGAGAGAGAGAGAGAGAGAGAGAGAGAGAGAGAGAGAGAGAGAGAGAGAGAGAACAAATGTATCGTTTTGTCACAACTTCACGAGACCATTGAATTCTGTTCTGTTGACAGAAAGTCGGTCATGGCTTAAGAGAATTTAAAAAAAAAGAAGCATAAATCTTTCGTGAAACTTTCATTATATAATTTGTAAATTTTAATACAGTGGGGCTCCGGCTTACGAACGCCCTGGGTTACGAACGATCCGGGTTACGAACGCCAGGCCGGCCAAAAAAATGATTCGGATTACGAACGGTGACTCGGGTTACGAACCGAACCGCCATTCGCTTGCGCTCAACAATTTCGAACACGCGAGCTCACATATGGCTGCCTCTACTCAAATAGAGTGAAAAAAAGGTGAGAAAAGGAGTCTGTGTTCTTGTGTTTATTTTTGTGTCATGTTTGTGTTGTTTTTGTTGGTTTTGAGTGTGTTCGTGTGTTTTATTGCTATGTATGTGTTGTGTATGTGTTGTGTGAGTGCTCCTTTTTTTCAAATTTTTTTAATATAGCAGCGATTTTCGGCGACTTTTTTTCGGCTCGGGAACGGATTAAAAATTTAACAATGGGACCCTATGGGAAAACGCGTTCCGGGTTACGAACACCCCGGGTTACGAACGCCGTCCGGGAACCGATTAGGTTCGTAAGCCGGGGCCCCACTGTATGTTTAAATGTTAAATAAGAATTAATTTTAAATTTTCATAATATTTGTCATTATTTCTCTGATCGATTATTTGTAATACATATATGCGGTAGTTCCTTGCATAATATAACGTCACTACATATTATTCTAAATCATCATACCTCAGATATTGTTAAGTTTTCCGAGTGGTGCCATATACTCTCTTTATTTCTTGTTGTTTTTACACACCTGGGCAGTAGTTCCATGCGAGTATGACGTCACGAGATACTATTCTCACACTGTCATTGGTTAAATCATCGTTCCTCTCAGGTAACATGATTAAACCGATGGTAGTTCTTTTCGGGTCAGGTCAGACATTGCCTGCTACCGTAAGTAATAGTAGACGGTACTATCTGCGACTGTCGAATGGACAGCCACACCTGGCTCCCTCTTGAAAGTCCTTCTGGTGGATCAGACGACCGAGCAGATATGCACATCCCCCGGCTGTGAAGGCAGATGGCAAAATCTTTGTGGACAGCGCACGGCACCAGGATCAGGTGCAGAAGGAACTGATGGACAACTACTGCATCCGGACGTATCTCCAGACGGCTCGACACTGCCGTGCCACTGGATTCAGACAGGCCCGGACGAGTCAGTGAGGTCGACTCTGTGCAACTTTCCCTCACTTAAATCCAACTCATGTACAAGTCATGACACTATTCCCCTCTCCCACCAAATACTTTCAAGTCCTGCTGCGATGGGCGAGCGGCAAAGCAGCAGGTGTGGATACACTGAGATCTGTAGCTGAAGACCTGCACACGGGCGACTCAGGCCATAGGGTTGTTTTTCAATGGACCGAAGTGCAGTGAAATTCGGCAGCCCCCTGGATGACTGAGCAGCCATTTTTTGGATCATACTGTTCCCCTCCAAAGCACGAGGAAGGGGCTAGAAAAGATTCCCTAAACATTGCTTGCTTCACCTTAATCCTGGTCAGCACACCGAGGCTGACGCGGATCCCATCTTAGCGGCCGAAAACCAAACAAGAAGAAAGATTTGACGCAATTCAACATCGGTGCCTGGAACGTACGCACACTAATAGAGAGTGCAGCAGTAGATAGACCAGAGAGAAGAGGAACAACCATGGTTTGTTGTTGTTGTTGTTGTTGTTGTAGGATTTAACGCCATTTTTCAGCACAAGATAGGCTATACATGGCGGCCAGTATAACTGGTGGAGGAAGAAACCTGGAAAAGTCCGGGAAGAACCACCGACCCACGAGAAGCTACTGGCAGGCTTTCTCACGTACCCACGTTAGCCGAGCCTGAGACTCGAACCCACGCAGACAGAGGTCAGATGGCAGTGATCCGGAACGGTGAACGCTTAAGACCACTTGGCCACTAGGGGGCCCCTACCATGGTTTGAAGAGAACTGGCCAGATACAGCATTCGCATAGCAGCCCTAAGTGAAACTCGACATGCTGAGGAAGGACAACTCACCGAAGTAGGATCCGGCTGCAACTTCTTCTTGAGTGGCCGGCGTAAAGAAGATTGACCCAAAGATAGTGTTGGGTTTGCAATCAAATCACAGCTTGGTAGCAAGCTCACAAATCTCCCAAAGGGCGTGAATGAAAGGGTAATGCAAATGAGACTCCCACTGTCTGGAAAAAGACATGCAATTATCATCAGCGTCACCCACCATGACAAACCCAGATGAGATCAACGAAAAATTGTGTGAAGATCTGGAGTCTCTTATTGCAGAAACACCAAAGACAGACGAACTCATCATCCTTGGTGACTTCAAAAATGGATTTGGCAAAAGCAAAAGAAACGAACTTCTCCTACTGAGAAAATGCGCTGAACATAACCTCCTAATTACCAACACAGTATTCTGCATGCCAAACTGCAACAATACGCCTTGGATGCACCCATGTTCAAGGCTCTGGCATCATGCTAACTACGTCATCGACAGGAGAAGAAACAGGCAGAATGTCCGATTGACGAAGGCCATGAGAAGTGGAGAATGCTGGACTGACCACAGGCCCATAGTCTCTAAACTCAATATCCGGATCCAGCCTAGCAGACGTCCATAAGGCAAAAAGTGCCCAAAGATCTTAACGTCATCAAATTGAATGACAGTTTGTTTGTTTTTTATCACAAATTCCCCAACTCATACAAAAGGACAGCCCCCGTCCCCACACACACACACTCCCGTCCCAACCCCGTTAAAGTAACCGTTTTAACTTAGATGAGTTCAGGTATCCTAGAAATTAAAGTTATTGCCCATTCATAAAACGTATGCTCAAAATCGACATCATACGGACGGACACAAGGACTGAACACGTGCCCGCAATGTCTTGCCTTGTATTACATTCGCTCTAGACGAAACCAAACGGAATCGCGAAAAATTCGACAAAGTAGTGAAAAGGAGCGGAAATATTTTATTTACTGACAAAGTGTAACTGAAAGGAAAAAGATGAAAACTGACTAGAAAAAGAAGAATATAAAAGCCATCTATTAATCTGTTTGTTTACTGATCATTTTAATTACCGTCTTGTGTCTCTTCTAAATATAACAACAACTTTATTATAATAATAATCCCTGTTATCCTGTTATCCATTTCTTTTTTGGGCGGGGGTGGTGGTTAAGGTATGGGTGTTTTAACGTTATTGGCTGTATCATAAAGGTGAAATTGGGAGCTAAGTGCCTTTTCCAGGTACACAGAAGCGACCTATCGGGCTGGCCGTGGCGGGTGAATAAGAAACACTCAACAGTATAAACGTTATACATACAGCAGTATGTCCTATATATTTCGCATTCTCTTTTTGTCCTTGCCTATGTCGCTTGCAACAGTAAAAAGAAATTTGAAACATTTCTTCCTCGAGTAATTCCTGTATATACACATAGGCTTGATGGTTAAAAGCTAATGAAGGCTCCAGAACGGATCATCTCTAACTCCTCGGAAGTACCACAATAATGCCATTGTTTACTGTAGGAATCAATTGCAGTCTATTAAGATTGTTTTGAGTTTTGCCCTGATATAAATACAAGGAAAGTACATGTTTGTAGGTGACCCCTGTTTATTTATGTAATATTATGGAACATAACATCGATCCTTAGATTTTATCGAATAATTTATTTTGTTCGAGTCCAAATAAGTCAGTTCCTCGCTATTGTCGCATTTTGTATTGTTCAACGCAACAGACCTCAACAAAAAAATTAAGTAATCTTGCATTGTGACAATATTAAGGAATTATGCATGCCAAAGATGGAACGAGTCCAAACTAAAACAAAATTCCTTCACTCACAATAGGTAAGAAATGCAATATTACCTAACAGTACGTCAGAGATTTTTTTAAATAAATGCTATAATCTTTTAATCCAGGTTCAAATCTCACATGACTGTAATTTAGCTTTGTATATATGTTCAACAATCGTGTAATATGTTTTTATCTGCAACAAAATCGTAAACGTAATATTAAGGTCCAACTGAAAGGGCATATATATACAGCTGTAAATAACAGTTACATTCAATATTAACTTTGGCACGAACATTTAAAATCTTCGGAACAAAGCATTGGGGGATCTAACTTTCATAGCTTCCTACTTTAAATGCAAATATAAATACATTGATATTCACGATGTTGATGGTACATAATAATACCGTGTGTGTGTGTGTGTGTGTGTGTGTGTGTGTGTGTGTGTGTGTGTGTGAAGGAGAGAGATACTTCACTGTTAACAATGAAGAAGATGAAAGATGAATAATAATACTGAAGTTATCCGTTTTGTCAAAACTCCACAGTTGTGTTGAAACCGATGTTTGGTGAGCTATATAGTAAATGAAGTTAATTTGTTAAAAATATTTTATTTTTAAAAATGCAAAAAGCAAAGAACCTAAACGTCAAGCAGGTCTGAAACACGTCTGACTGAATAAATATCCCAGTATTCTTCATTTTTATGCTGATTGCTTTTTTTAAGGTAAGGAAGTTGATAATTAATATTTTCTTACACATTTTTATTTCCCTCCTTTGCGGTAAATAACTATTTTTATCGCTGTTGTTGTTACAAAGGGACTGAACTTTTAATTGGAATAAGTCGATGTCTTTCACACTTACGCGTATCTCTAAGCATTTAATTGCTTCGGTTTTGATGCTGACCACAATCTTTGATTTTCTAAATATAGTTACACGTTTTCTACACGTGGGCTGAAACGGCAATCCCTATTCAGATCATTGTAGTTTTGGGATAACTCCATATGTTGTGCGATTAGTTGTGACGTTTTTGACTACCGTATGCGAGGAACGTCAACAACTGTTTCAGGGATGATAAAGATATAATATATAATTAGCAATTGACAACTATTGTATAAGAACGTGTCAGCTAATTAATCCACCTCCTGGCCGAAGACGTACGTATAATTTACCAGAAATGGACAGATGGAAAGACCACGTTCCCACGTATGCATCCGGTCACTGCACCAGATGTCACTGAAATCCGCTCTGAATTTTAATCCGGTTATTCGTGCAAAACAGTTACTGTTTCATATTTGCGAATTACGTATTCCGTGTGAGGAATTTCTGCTGTAAAGCGGACGCTATCTGAAATAGGACTGTAATTTTGTATAACGGAATGGAAATCGATATCTGGGATACATAGGTGAATAATACTGAACAAATAAAACGCAGAGCAAACTATCACTGTTTTATTGTTTACGGTACTTATCATACACTCAAAAACTAAAGAAATAATAATAATAATAATAATAATAATAATAATAATAATAATAATAATTGTAGTAGTAGTAATATGAATAGGACATTAGTAACCAAAGTATCTTTTGCCAAAACTCAGCAAAAATTAAATTCTGGAAAAAGCAAGATTCTGTTGAGGGCCGACGGAAAATAGCTTTCAGTTTTGTCCTAATTTGAACGGTTAATATGCCGCATTACGGATAGCTACTGCAGGCCTGTTACAACTTTTTTGTCGCAAATCCTGAGCTTTTTATTTAGTATCCAGCTTTTTTCCGGAGATTTGACTTATTTAAATCACACACACACACACACACACACACACACACACACACACACACACACAAAACGAATTTCAAAGACAATTACCCCCTTCAAAAGCTTTCTTGTCGTTATAGCCCAGCCTTCGCCTTTCTTGGCAGATAAAAAGCCCTATGGCCGCACGATACGCCGATAAATCAATGATTAATATTTGTTGTTTTGATTGTTAGCAATTTAAAAAAATGGCGGATTGTTTGTACAGGAAATCCAAAATCGCCTCCAAATAACTACCTGATGTGTTGATTGGTTGATAAAAATACGTTAATCCAACCGAATTTATCATCTTAAATCCACGCTGAAACCTGAACAAAAAATCCAGAGATCTTTTAAAATACAAATCCGAAGATCTGGAAAACACAGTTTTTATTTGGAAATTTGGTAGGCCTACTGCTGTTCAAATTTGGAAAACAGTTTTAATCTGCGTTGGTACCGAAAGGCAGGACTGTCAAAGTCCTGTCATAGTGCACATGAAAGTTAACGACTTTGGTCTCCTCACGATATCTTAAATGAGAATAATTGGATTCCAGTCAAATTTGCTATGCAGTTTAACAGTTTAAACTTGATGAGACCTGGCCTAAAGTCTGCAAGGCCTATTTTCTAATTATGCACACTATGTTTTGGCTAACAAAATGTATAGGGTACTAGAATTCCATGCGGATTATGAACAAAGTGAGCACTTTGATTGTGCCTGGCTAGAACCTTAGCAGCCCGCATCCTGTTCAGGCTGACCAAATAACGTGCCCTTGTGAATGATGGCATCCTGTTCAGACTGACTAGTGTGTCTTTGTGAATGATGGCATCTTGTTCAGACTGACTAAATAGTGTACCCTTGTACATTATGGTATAACACGAGACGAGTTAACAAGTTGCAAACAAAACATAAGTAATCTAATAGTCGGTATCCCTTAACTTCATTGCCACACCCACCCACCCCGCCCCCACCCCAAAATAAGAATATATAGCTTGTCTATATTCTTTTGACAGAGTAGACATTATAGATTACAATCTGCGTAATGAAGGGCGAGAGTAAAAGTATATAAAAGTAAATATTCATTTCTAAGGTGGAGATACAAAGTACAAGGAAGGAGCAATTGACACTCCTTCAACCGTTTGTTCTGGCCGAGTCACACCAAACACTTAAAAATGGTACTAACAGCTGCCTTGCTTGACGCTCAACATTAAGATGTTAGTGTTAGGACTGGTCGGCCTGGTGTCAGGATAATGTGACTGGGTGGGACATCATGCTACATGTCTGCGGCATGATGTCTCAGTGCTAGACATCACTATAAACTGTCACACTACAGCCATCGATGCGATATGACTGAAATCTTGTTAAAGCTACGTTCAAAATCCAAATAAATAAATAAATCTCTCACACATACACACACACACACACACACACTCAACCATTTGTTGGTTACATAATACATAAAAACGATCTCTTCATTCAATGATTCTACAACGACCCAGTTCTGAAGAAAGAATGTGTGTTACCGTTCTAAAGGGAATAAGTGTAGTTCTAAATGTATTAGTTAGAATTATGAATGGATATGGTTCCAACTCAAATACACACACACACACACACACACACACACACACACAAGATATATATATATATATATATATATATATATATATATATATATATATATATATATATATATATATATATATATATAGAAGTGAATAGGGAATATCTCTATGGTTGTGTATAAATGGGCTACGTAATGATTAATAATACACAATTAACCAATGGAAAACTCTTGTACCCTTTGGTCCAGGTGCTAGTTATTTTATTGTCTCTGAACTTCGTGTGTAGTAGACAATTCTTTTTCGATTAACTCTCAACCTCGTGTATAGTAGACAATTACTTTTTCATTGACTCTCAACCCATTGTACAACAGAAAAGTTTTCATTGACTCTCAACCGATTGTACAATAGAAATGTTTTCATTGGCCTTCAACCCCTTGTACGGTAGGCAATTCCTTTTTGATTGACTCAACCTCGTGTACAGTAGACAATTACTTTTTCATTGGTTCTCAATTAATTGTACAGTAGACAATTTTTCATTGACTCTCAACCTCGTATACAGTTGACTTTTTCACTCACTCTTCGATCTTATGTTTGTATTTATTTATTAGCGTTTAACGGCATATCAAAACGCCAATTGCTATATGGTGCCGATTATAAGTAAAGTTCTAAAAATGTAAAACTTAAGAATTACACAAAACTTTAGGAAGACAAACCCTTGCAAACTGATGTAAACACAAAAAGTACAACATGATAAAATACATGGGGTAACGATGTTAAAATTCTGCAAAAGATATACATAATAAAAGATAAAGGTACCATATTAATAAAGGAATCCTTAAAACTTAGTATTCGATCTTAAAATCATGCAGACGACAATCGTTCTTGGTTGTCTTTTTTCTTAACCCCCCCCCCCCAACAAATAAAGCATCACCCTCAATCCATGTAAAACATTGACAGTTCAATTGTCTTGAATAGCAACCTACTCGAACAATCAGGCATTCTAATGAGTTCAATCATCGAGGCTTTTAGATATAAAAAAATAATATAAAAGAAGACGTTGATGAACTGATCACGAAGAAAATGGTTCCCCGATAAACTACTTTCACTTGTATTTACACAACAGATGTAAAGAAACTGGGACATTTACCTTAAAAAGAAAAAAAAAATCAATCAAGCTAAAACCGAACTTTACGACCAATATACTTACTGTATGTGATAGCAGGACACTCCTCCATAATACCAAATCTAAATTTCATAAATCAAAGCATGCTAATTATCACAGAGAGAGAAATTAACAGGCCCGGCCCTAGAATGCGCGGGACCCAAGGCAGCAAGCGATGAGCGCGGGGCCCCAGCAAAAAAACTGCATTGCGGAGAAGCGTGGGGCCCAAGGCGGTTGCCTAGTTCGCCTTGCCCATGGGCCGGGCCTGGAAATTAGCAAAGGCAATCTCAAGAGTGTCCGCTAACACGGAAGTATGGATGTAACGTCTGGCATCCTGTTTACGGAATATGCTACAAAATTGAAAAGGTCATACTTGTAGTATCTATAAGTAAAATCAAATTGTCCTTTAATGTTGTACCATAGTCTACAATATAAAATAATTGCCGATTGTCATTATCCCTGCTGTTTCCGATTAATATGCATGTCCGTGTATATGTCTGTCCATCTGTCCCGATCTCTTATACACATATACATTTGTAATCGAGTATGACATATTAGAAAAGGTCAGTGTTGTGACAAATTTAGACATGAAGTAATTGTAAGCATGGTACCTATATAAAGTACACTTGATACAAAAGCTTTTCATCTGAAAGTGAAAAAAATCAAATTGCAATTTAGATGCGTAGTAAAACAAAATGGTGACGCATCTATCACGTGAGTACTATCTAATTCCAGTTTTCCAAAGATTCTTTAAAATCCATTGGAGGTACACATAAGATGAAATCTTTCTATACTCAGGTCAATCTACTCTCTAGTTACCATGTCAGTGAGTTGTTTCTTTTGCGTGTCTTTCCTAAAGTTTCATATATTATCAATGACATGTATTGTGTCCATACCAAAGTGAAAAGCGCGCACTCATTTTCCTTGAGTAACGATCTATGACAGCCTCAATAACATACCAAAGTTCATAATAGTTAAACGGTTTCAAACAGTAAAATGAATACATATTTGAATATTTTTACTTTTACAATTTTCCATGGAATCAGTACAATGAGAAAAAAACTGCAAAGTCAATAAAAGGGGAAGTTAATTTTTAACTTAACCATATACCGTCCAGCCTAGTTTGAAGCTAGAAAACCAGTATATGTTAGACTTCGATGATGATTTATACCAAGTTCCACTAGACATATGTTTCATACAAATTGTTACTCTGCCTTTGAGGCACAGCCGAACGGGGTGAAGGGAATGAGGCTGGCCGAGTTCAGCTCGAACCTTTAACTGAAATGGATTGGGTGGAGTAAGGTGTGCCGGTTATTATGCATCATCACAGATTTATCTTTCAACATTCAATATAATTTGAAAAAAAGTATCAAACGCTTGTGGTTGTAGTTTAGTTCAACAATGGACAAATGCCGTCATGAGGTCAAGAAAGAAAATGCTAAACTCCTCGGTCTCGTACAAATGGAACGCTTACACAACGGAATGATAGTAATCTTGGAAGTTATTGAGCTTACCAAATGTGTGAAGTCCTCGAAATTAGAAACGTAACATATTTTGTGTCAAATTATTCTTATATCATTTATCAAGTAAATTGTGAATTTTAGTGAGATATAAGTCATTACCAAAATGAATTCCTTCACAGACTCATCCGTGATCTTTGTGTTAACAGCGTCCATAGGAGACATAAGACATGGGTTGAGTCGCTAATAAAGCATTACCGGTAACAATTAACGGCATTTGGTTCCACATCAAACTGTTGCGTAAGTCTCAGAAATTCCGACATCTGAAAATTATTGTCTGCAGCAGTAAATGCATTAACCATCAGCTGCGGGACTAGGTCCGGTGTCGGAGTTCCCACCTTTGGGTGCATTGATGCCTACTTACATCATTCGTTTTACCCCCAACGTGGCGTCCTTCCGTTCAACTTAGTCCCCATCAGGCCCAAATGGCATTTGTCCAGAAACTGACCCTCAAACAATTTCTATCTGGATAAAGAAGTATTTAGTAAGATCTGCAACAACATTCCTTATTTCCTTTGCCCCTGGAATATTTATTACAGATAATTACTCAGGGACTATATTGCAATGTCGAATCTAGACATAAAAAATGCTTAATAGACCAAAAGTAGTTCCAGATGTTGAATCCCAGACGGCTATGCAATGACGTTGTACAGCGTGATTAAAGCCCATAAGGGGTCGTGTGTTACCTAACATTGCTTTGGATCACGGGAGTGAACCTTATTTGTTTCATTGTCGACGCAAGAATCTTCTGGTTGTTTTGTTTTGTTACATGCCAAAATTATTATCGATTTGGAAACCATTACATCCAAGCACAACGTTTTCATGTGTGAAAAAGAAATGATATCTTCTGAGTCACTTGAGAGCTTGCAAATTAGATATTTACTAAAGTAATTTATTCTGTCAGCTGTTTGACCTTTAAAAAGCTTATATAGTCAGGTTTAATAATCTTAAGGTTTTCTATCTAGACACAATCATATGCATCCATTATACAATATCATCACAAGGCCCAACTGGCCTTTGACTAGAATGATAAAAGATTTAAAAAAAGTTCTTTATGACCCTCGAGATCAACACTCTCCTGAATCGTCTAACAGATATTTTTTAAACTATGGACAATGAACTTTCTGGGGTCTTATTATAGATGGAGATTTTAAATGAAACTTTCAGTGGCTTTTATTAAAAATATTATCTTTTGCATCAGGTGCGCCCGCAGAAGTTTTTGGGGAGTGGGGCGCAGACATGTAGTGGTCAGTTATTAAGTTTTATGAATGAAGGCCAAAACTTGCTTACAGGTGGAAAACGGGGGGGGGGGGAGTACCCCAAGACTTGCTTAGAGGTGAAATGGGGTGTGGCAAATGCCCTCGCCCCTTGCCTCTTTGTGCGGGTTCCCTTGTCTTGCAGACGTCACGTATTGTAGCACGTTGTTCCATCCAGTCGGATTAGACTGCTCCAAAAAATTTTCACTGATACCTGTATGCCACGCCCCCGCGGAAGATAAGATAAAAAAACAAAAACACCTGGACACACTTTTCAAATAACAGTTATATAAACAATTTCCACAAGATGGTACCAAATAGCACATGGATATCAAACATGATAGCGCAGAAGAAGAGTGGAAATCAAAACATACTCTTTTTTTTTCCAACAAAGTCACATTCACATAAGCAAGACCACGATGCAAGAGTAACAATGCTTTGATGGGACTGATTTGTTTCCCGCAGCAATAGAAGAACGGCTATGACTTACATGTAATTTTCCTTTAAGTCGCACCTATTGATGCCTGAGGGAGAGGCTAATCTATGTGTTGTTGTGATTCAAGATAAAATTAAATATGTGTTTCTAAACTACATATATTACCTCAACTCTGTCTGGTTAAAGGGAGATTCGGTAGTTCAGACTTGGACTCGTAATCAATGGGTCGATACCCCTAGATCCCCCTCCGGTACCTCCTGGAAATGACAAAGCTAATGTAACAAAAACCGTTGAAGCCAACATAACAAAACACACTGGTTCAAGTGGCATTAAACATATATTAGTCCAGAAAATGATTTGTACAGATGAGCATTCTTTATAATTTAAGTGTGACTTTTACCAAAATGTTGGAAACAAATCGGTACGTTCATTGCATTTTCTCTCTCTACATTTGCCTAAAGCTTTGTAGTTGTAATAATTTTATTATATTAACCTTTGACACGGACTTCAATTCTTAAATTATATCCGAGGAGATTAAGAGATTAATAAATAAGCTATCATGCTATATATAAGACGGCCTCCATAGTCTTTTGACTGAAATGGGTTGTAGCGGTAGCTCAGTTGGAAGAACGTCGGACTTATAATCCAAGAGTAGCGGATTTGATACCGGCTTGGATCAGCTTAAGTATGTTGCATCAGAAAGGCGCTTACTTCCCATTTCTTAAGCATGATGTAACCAATAACTTGTTAAAACCACAACATATTTTTTAGTGTCCTGAGATACTGTAAGTTGTGTTTGTTTATATTCTGAAGAGCTTATCATCTCACTTCACAAAAAAAATTATCCAGACCTTGCTAATAGATACAGAGGAGAAACATTGACAAATGTCTTGAATGAAAGGCAGAAAAAACACAAGTTTGTGAAAAATTAATTCATTTTGAAAAAAAGAATCAACAGAAGCTTGTATTTTGTTATTTAACTTAATTATATCAAGGATTTATCTACTGGTAACACATTGATCGTGTATTTAATGACTTCGAAAAGGCAATCAAAAACGAAATATACAATATAGTATAAATTTGACTGGAGAGCTGCATTAGTAAAAATTATGTCTGACCTACGAAGTCAGGATGTGCACGATTGAAAGAGTAGTACATCCTCTTTGATGAACTTAACAGTTGACGTGACACAGAGACATTCGCTCTCCACAACCTTGTTGATATTTTTTTTTTTGTTTTTATCAGTGCTACCATAGATTAAGTAAATATATATTTTTAAAGCTTTCAGCTATTTATGCATTGAATTTTACAAATATGGTTTATAGTTTTAAACTATCTGATGCACATGCTGACTCAATTCTGAACTATTCCTCTTAAGCTGTGGGACTCCTCGGGCTAATTCGATTGAACTGATGCATACTTAGTGTAGAGATTAAGAAATTTGCCCGTTATCCGATGTCTGTAGAGAAATTCGTAATTTACAATACTTGATGAAAATCGTTCCATGGCAATATACCCTTTTATTTGATGATTATTTGATATTAATTATAGGTTAAAACTATTTATTATAGGTTTAAAACTTATGCAGATAAGTTTCTAATCTTTGAAGAAAAATATTTGGCATATCAAGTCACATTACTATTACAGACTTTAGGTTTTGCTTACATTTGAGTAAAGATTAGCTTTTGATAAATACATTTAATTTAAACTTCTCATTTCAGTTATACTTCGCATTTCAGAGCAGCGCTTACTATATTTAAAACGGACTCGCATTCGTCAGACATTGAAACCAGTCGTTATAAAAATAATGATTGTGAAAACTGATTAGGTAAAGTAAATGTGGATAACATTTTAACTAATTTGCCCTAGTCATATTGACATGAGAAGGACACCTATTCCTCTTTATTTCTGGCGCTGACCGTCGCTGATGACGTTTCTTGTCCAGCTCCAGAAGCAAAGCATTTCTGATTTATCCAGATTTTATTTACTACTTTGTAAGGAAATGAATCCCACAAAATGAATTAATCTGTATTTTGTGCATGGAATTCTTTATTACCCCAGAAGACCACAGTCACACACACACACACACACACACACACACACACACACACACACACACATATATATAT
>JAECUM010023381.1:0-51312 GCA_016617855.1 Megalonaias nervosa
ATTGGATTCTTATCACTAATTCTCTTAAATAGCTGGTCTTATTAGCATAGGGTTTTCACCAAAACTCTTCTAATGATATCTAGTTTGCCTTCAATGAAAATGATGCTGAACTTACATCCAATATGACTAATTTTATTAATATTGCTCATGAATATCAGAGATGGTTTCAACATTTGGCAGTTAAAGAGAAGTTGTGGTCTTATCTCATCTTGAATTTCTGGAGATTCTCATTGGTGAATAGAGCATCAGTTTCTTTGAGGGACTCTTGCTAAAATGGTCCATTGTATCAGAAGGCGTTGCACAAGGCAAAACTTCTAAGACATCAAACCAAAAGGATCAATAGTTCATGTCCCTTTAAAGGTCTCTTGTTGAAATGGTTCTTTGTTTTGGAAGGCTTTGTAGCTGGTAGAATTTCTAAAACAGGTTACCAAAATATCAGTTCTCTATGTGATCTGGAGGAGTATTGTGTGGTGGATGTCCATAGGGACAGGTAGAGGAGTGATTCTTTACACATAAAAGACACTACTGGCAAAACGTATTTAATATATAGAGAGAAGGGATGAAATGATAGATATCTTTATAAATATTGATTGTCCTTCATATAAAGGTGATAGCTATTTTCACATTTTCAGTATTGTTTGCAATGTTCAGATGCATTATCTCAGATAAACATAATCACTTTGAGAAAACAGGAACATGTAAGTTCAGTCACTAATGATTTCCATCATAGTCTTAAAACATGTGTACGTGTTGTAGATTATTCAATATTTCAACTTTCAAGCCATGTGATATATATTCACTGACAACTGCATTACACTTCTGCTCAATCTTATTGTAAGTAAATAATCTTCATGTTATTATTCCTTCAATGTATTTTGCTGAATAAAGCTTAGAATCAACCAATCATTGCCGTTCAGGGGAAGTTTCCAAACTGGCTATTTTGGGAATTACATCACTGTTGTGTGAATGATTTTGCTGATTAACCAATCTGAGATTTTACTAGTTATTGGTCTTTGATGTTGACTTGCCAATTTAGGCTCAGTACCAATGATATGATATGCAGTTGGTTATATAACAACATAAAAATGGATTCTTTTTAAACAAAGCATAGTTATTGTGTCATTTCAGGAATATTTGGAGTACCAAAGCCATTATGTGCACAAATGTATGCCCAGGCAGCGGTTGAGTACAGCATGACCTACGGTCTGCAGTCTGTAAAGGAAATCCATTTTGTAGACATTATTCCTGATATGTGTCAGTTAATACAGTCAGCCTTTGATGTAGAGTTTCAGTGTAGTTAATGAAATTGTCTGCAGATATTATCAAGATTCATGCAGATCTTTTTAACATCTTGAAATTTTGAAGCTTCATTGACAATTTAATAAGGAGTTATGTTTGCTTAGAAATAAACCTTGAAAATCAGCAGAAATCAATGAAAACTTGGGGAGTTTCATAGAAATGGTACTTCTGTGACATCAAAGGGATGGTATAGTTTAGATGACATTCAATGTTATCTATCTTTATTATTGTCCTAGAAGGTACATTTTTTAAGAGTTTTAATTATGATTTTCTTTGTGATCAGTCTATAATGTTCTTAATCTTGATTAAACATACAAAATAGGGTTGTACCGTATAGCTTTGAGTTAATGGTACTGTAATAAAAAATGGTTGAGTAATGTTAGCTATTAAAAAACATGACAAGAAATACTAGATCATACTGTATTGCAGCAGGGTGTTGTCAAAGACTATGGCAGAAAGGTAGGAAGAGTACTTAAATTATCTGCTCAAGTAATAAAATATGAACAAAATAAGCCTCTTAGCTGATCTCATAATCAGCCAGACAGTATGATCTCCCTTGTTTTAAACACTAAGTGGTCCATGCAAACGGTAATTTGTGGATGGCTTGCATTTAATAGAGACCTATCATTTTGGGGGTCTAAAGGTAAAATCTTAGGGTCAGTGTGGCTCAAAGAAAAATGGGTTTTGCCAAAATAACATTTCTGTTAGAGTAAACTCCTTGATCATAATTTTATGGATGGCTTGCACTTAGGGTAATAAAGTAACATAGATTCTGGGATCTATAGGTCATGGCCATTGTAAGTCTAATAAGAAAATAACTGTTTCTGCATAGTATGTGTTGTTTAAAATGACATGTTGACCAGTGGTCCAGGTCATTGAGGCCCATTGGTCAGAAATCTCAGGAGATGGCAATATCCACCTAGTTCCTACAAAGAGGAATATTAAACACAGCTAGACGTATTAAGTTCCATTGACAGCACTGATGTTATTATGAATAGGTTAATTTTCAGAGGAATATTTTTTATGAAATCTCAATTGGGATCAAAAGATTCACCCATGTTGATAAAATGCACACAGCAGTGTCAGTGCCTTGAGGAGCAAGGACTATCTCTTAACTATGAGGCTAAAACTTGGCACAATCTTTGAAATCTGTAAATATAAGTACCTGGAAGTAAATGTCTAGCCAGATTAAGTGAAAAAGCATACACATGGCTGTGCATTGCAAGAACACAAATGACTGTTTCCGTGTGCTCTTCCTCTCTCTGACTCTTTTACTTCACTACCTGGTATTTGCCAGGTTAAGTTTGCTAGGGTTATGTTTTGTGCTGTTAGCATGCAGGATTTGTCTGTACTTGTGTAATCTTCACAGGTTAAATGTCTAAGTGGATCTGAATTATATTTTCATCATATGTAAGAAGACTATCCATAGAGTGAGAGAGTACCATAGACTAGAATCGTTCATAGTTGTAAAATGATCGCATCACTCCAGAGAAAAGAGAAACAAAATGACAATGACTACTGTGTTAAGTATTACCCAATACCATCAGAGAAGTTTGGGTTAAAAGTTCACCCTAGCGATTTTGATGATGAGATTATTGATTCATATGTATGACTACTACCAGTAGCCCCAAGAGTTAAAGAGTCAAGATCATCCATGAGATTATTTTTACATTCATGCAACCAGCAAAGTGACTTTGAGATTACATTTACACTGTCAACTATAATACATTTAAGACCCAAGTCACTGTAGGGAAAGTGGTTGTGTTTACTGTGGACTTAATGTATTGGATGAAACAACAATGCCAAGCTGAAAATCAAGATCATTTGTGACCTTCTATCCGTTGAAATCTCCTGTCTGGATCGAATTTAGTAAACTTGTAGAATTAACACCTTCCTTAATCATCAACAAAATTCAATACACATGATTAAATGAGATTCACATTATGACACAATCCATATGACTTGAGCTTCACTTCTGTTAGGCAGCTCACTGCAAAGTCTTATCTGTGGATCAACACCAAACAAAGTATGATCAAGATAGACAGCATCCAAGATAGCATATATTTAGCCTACACTATTGTGGTGGCTAGAGCTTACGCAGGGAAAATGGATAAACCTGAATGAAAGTGATCATGTGCAAGTATTAGGTGATCAGAAAAATTCAAACAATGGAGAGAAGTGGCACTCTTTTGGAACAAGCAGGGATTTTGAAAGAGATCATGTGCGGACCTTGTGAAATGCAGAAACTTCAAGAAGTTTTAGCCTTTCTCTGTACTTTGAAAATTTGTCCCCAAATGATCAGTGGAGATCTTCTATTTACCAAATTCATTTTCATGTTATGACCAATAACAAAATATTTATTGGATATGGGTACAGTTGCATCAGATGTGCCAAAGAAATCAACAATTAGGAGCAACATTTCATTCTGGAGAGAGCTGTTGTGGCTGTCTGGAATTCAGTCCTTGTGTTCCTGAGGGTGAAAATGATTCTGTGTTCTACCTGTGGACAAAATTGTGTGTCAGGCTTGTTACAACTGACATCAAATGAAATAATTCCAGCAAAAGAAAAGTGCTTATGAATTATGAAAGTGTGTCCAAAATGTGGACAGAATGTACCAATTCAAAAGATTCACACTTTTGTCCAGAAAAAAAGCAGTGTTATATTTCTCATCAGATCATCGATTTTGGATCAAGAGTGCTACATTCAGTGATATGTCTGAACAAGATGAATTTGCGGATCACCAGAACAACAACTGGAAAAGAAAAAGAACATTGGATAGATATTATTTGTATTTTACTTTGAATGTTTCCAAGACACATGAATTCACATTCCTAACATTTGTGTCACTCTTTGAGCTTGGCATGAATGTATTCAGGAGACATCAGTTTATCAGAATTATAATAATATGATTTTAATATAGTGCAAATTAACCTGCTATATGAATCCTTTATAGGGCCACTGAATGTGGTCAATATTTTGTACTTTGTGACTATTCATTTCATACTCTGACCATTCAGGACAATTTACATTGTGATAGCCCTTACTGTTGACCTGGCATTAATATTGTGGTTGCTCTGCTGCATCCATGTCTTGGAGGAACCATGACAGTCTTGATCAACATCCTGTGGATGAAAGAATTGCCATATTTACCCCTTTAAGACTTATTCAGAAAACTCTTTTATAAATGTTTTCATATTAATGTTGCAATCATCATTTCCTACTTTTGTTTGACCTTGATTTACAGGTTGCTTTTTTATATTACATGATGTGGCGTCAATCTAAATACCATGAGATCAGTATGTATCAAGTGCATGATTGTACTTGGAATTACTGCTGTAAGATGATGCTCAGGGTCCACAGAGTATTACCAAGTAATGCCATGTATCATGTAATGAAACAAATCAGATAACTGAAAAAAATGTTACATGTGTATCATTTAGGCACTACAAGATGGTGGGTGGGGTTGGTGCAAAATTACTGGCTTCAGTGATGCAGTCATCAAAATAAATTGATTTAGCAGAAAATATTAAAACTCAGTGATTGCATAATACTTAATTTCTTTTGCAGAAAAGCAAGCATTGGTACATACATGTACAGTATTAATTCCAGAAATGGAAAAAAGTGGGGCCCAATGACCACTACATGCTTGAAAAGCTTTAGTTCAGTACATTATATGTGATAGATAAATTAAAGTTATTTTTTATTATTATCTTTCACCTTAAATTATCAAATCTGATAAAATTTTGTTTATGGTATTTGTTCATGTTGAATTCATTAAGACAGGTTTATCAGTACCTCTTTTTACATAGGGCCCTGGGTGGCCAAGTGGTCTAAAGTGCTCGCCTTTACCAATCACTGCCATCTCACCTCTGTCTATGTGGGTTCAAGTCTCGGGCTCTGCCTATGTGGATATGTGAGAAAGCTTGCCAGTAGCTTCCCTTGGGCTGGTGGTTCTTTACAGGGTTTTCTTGGGTTCTTCACCAGTTATAATGGCCACAATGTACAGAATATCATTCAATGTAAAATGGCTCTAAGCCCACAACAGAAACAACAACAACCTCTGTTTAGTTACCTGTGTATATCTTAGTTGCTGTTTACACTTCCTTGTTGAACTGCATACATGATTCATTGATCATCTTTTATGGAGTATCAGAATGATTTTAAGTTCAAATGTCTAATTGTTTGTGTGTAGCAATTATCTTTCATAGTTGGTATAACCAATGGTATACTTTCATTGTTAATTAAGTGTTTAGTAATGTCATTAGTGGGTTTGTAACTTTACACTGGTGTGAGCTCTATTTCATGCATAGAGCAACACACAACAGAGATTGTTGGGTTGTAAAATTTAGTATCGTTTATCATTGATGATTATTTATTGGGCTTATGAACTAATTGGGGTTTCCAATGCTGAGATTTTACAATTTATTCATTAGAGTTGTTTGCTGACAGGATTCTTGCAGGATACTATTGACAGATGATTATCTTTCAGTGAGCTTATGGGTTGTGTCTACAATGTATTGGATTCTGGCTTTGACACTACTTCATATTATAATAGTTGAGAGACCAGTGCTGATAATTGTCAGTTATCATGACAATATTTAGAAATTGGATCTGCAGATGGTAATAGACGTAGAAAGTATAACTTTTGATTTTATAGCTTCATAAGATGTGCTGCATCTGGCACTCAACTTGCAAAGCTCAAAAATACAATATTGAACATTTCTAAAAGAAATATGAAGTTATTCCTTAGCAAGAAGAGTTGTCTATTTCTTTTTTAAAAAGTAAAGTGAAGCAATTTTATCAATGGAATCATACCTTCTTAAAAATGTATTGTTGGGGTTAGGATTCTGGCATTTGAAAACTGTAGTTTTTTAAGGGGGGGGCTAAAACTAATTTTAATTATGCAATACTCACCTGTCGCTATTGCTTAGATAATCTATTTTCATGCTGAAAATACACTGTCTATTTGATGGGAATACATCCTCCCACAGAGTGAAGAAAAGTAAGTATGACATTCTGACCTTTTGCCTACCATTCTGTATGTCACAGAAGGTAGATAATACCTGTCATACATTTTTACAGACAACAGTTAAACAAGACATCAGAGCAGGGTGGGAGGAGGGTATTCAGCAATAGCAACAGGTAAGTATTCATAATTAAAATAGTTTTACCAAAAAAACCTACATTTTAATAGCAGCAATTACTTATTCTGTCACTATTGCCTAGCTGAATTTGTCAGTAAGGTGGGTAGACTGATGTCAGAGTGAATAAAAGCAAAGAAATTACATGTACTTACCACAGAGGGAGAAGTCCAATTATAGAAGGTTCATGTCTGTCTGAGTAACACACTGTGCCATAATAATGGGACCCAGAGAAAAAATGCATGTGTCCTGTTGTGTTAATGAGCAGAGGTAGAAGGAGGAAAAGGTAGTATGGGAGTGCCAAAAATATGCCTACATGACATCCTCTAGGGAGGAATGATTAAAGTGGGCCCATGAGGTAGCAATGGCTCGAACTTCATGGGCTGTTAGTTTCATAAAGGCAATGTCTCGATCGGTGAGGGACTAATAGACTCTTTTCATTGTTGTGGCAATCCACTGGGAGAGAGTGGCAGCGTAAATGTCTATGGAGCCCTTAATCAGGAGAAAGAGATGTTTCCTACCCTTTATTTTTGCTTTTGAGGCATTAAAATAGAATTGGAGAGGATGCAAGGGACATAAGAGTCTATCTTGATCATCCTCTGCGCAGATTTTACTGAGACAGGGAATTTCTATGGGTAAGGGAGCTACCAAAGGTAACTGATTTTTTTATGAGAAAACACAGTTGGCAAAGAAAGGTAACAGAGTCATAATTCCCATTAAACTGGAGATAGCCAATGTTAATAGACAAGGCATGAATTTTGCTTCTTCATCTTGCAGAGGCAAGAGTGAGTAGGAGCACTGTTTTTGAGTGTGAGATCTAGAAGGGAAGCTTCACTCATTGGTTCATATGGGGCTTTTGTTAAAGACCATAAAACAAAAGAAAGATTCCATCTGGGCATGAGAGAGTGGGGGAAGGGTCTCTGAAGCTCGAAATACTTTATAAGATCGGCAAGGTTTGGATCTGCGCGGATGTCTGTGTCCAGAGAAAATTTAAGTGTGTTAGAGATGACGGCCCAATATCCTTTGATAATGGATACTGAATATCTTTTGGTCTCAAAGAGAAACAAAAGGAAATCAGCAATAGAAGTTACAGGAGGGCAGATAGGATCTACGTGATTCATATTGCAACAATCACAGAAGATTCTCCATCTGGCATCATGCTTAAATGATGCAACTGGTAACTCGGTCCTAAAACTAGTTCTGTAGGAGAGGTTGTTTGAGGTGAGCCAGGCGTGAAAGTGGAGAATGTCTTGGTTGTTGTGGAGAAGGAATTCCTGGTGTTATGACAGGAGATCCTCCTGTGTGGTAGAGAGCAGGGTTCATCGATCGAGAGGTCTAGGGGATCATTGAACCATGATCACTGGGGCCACAATGGGGCAATGAGAATGATCCGAGCAGATGAGGTTTTGTAGGACTTATGGTAGCAGTCAGAAGGGTGAAAAGGCATATGCGAATAGGCGATCCCACTGGAAGCTGAATGCATCGACTGTCCATGCTGTCTGATCCGGGACAGGAGACACGTGAAAGGGAAGTTTGTTGTTGAGCTTCGTCACAAACAGATCCACTAGAGGTCTTCCCCAGAGAGAAAATATGGACTCGATTACTGAGTGGTGAAGAGACCATTATGTAAGGACGGCTTAGTCTCTTCTGGATAGGCTGTCTGCAAGTACGTTCATATTCCCCAAAATGTGGTGGACTCTGATTGTGACATTCTCTGTAGCTGCCCAGATGAAGAGATTCCAGACCTACACCCAAAGAGAAGGGGTATGGGTTCCACCTTGACTTCATAGGTAAGTTACGACAGACGTGTTGTCTGAGGAGACCATACACATCGGCTCCTTATTATGACGATGTACCCTTGCAGTGCTAGAAATACTGCATACATTTCTAGGTTATTGGTGTGGAGGAACAATTCAGCCTGAGTCCAAGAACCGTGTAGAATTATGCCCTCCGGTTCTAAAGGAGCCCCCAAATCGGAATTAGATGCATCCGCGAAAAGGTAGGAGTGGGGATCGGTTACGTGCATCGGAATCCCCATCAGGAATCTCTCTCGATTCATCCACCAAAGCAAATGGTGGTGAAAATCTGGTCCTAGAGGGATCCGGGTTGATAGAGAGTCTCTGTGAGGTTTCCACCTTGAGGGAAGGAGTAACTCTAGAGGACGCAAGTGGAGACATCCTAAAGGAACCAAATCGGCAGTGGCGTTCAAGGTTCCGAGTAGGGAAAGATGAAGGCGAGCATATAACAGTGGCATCGCTCGTAGCATCTCTAGAAGAGCCAGGATTCAATCTACCCAATCCAGAAGAATCCGGACCAAGTTTTGGTTGGTGAGAAGTTCATTCCAACATAAACAAAGTCCTGTGGTGAAACAAGTTCCAAATTCTCGAGGTTGGGCAGGAAACTCAATTGAGTTACGGTGGAACAAGAGCGGAACAGAGCCTGATGAAGGGACTGAACTTGGACATTGTGAGTCAGCCATTCCTTGAAATACTGGAGAATCGATGTCCACTGTATTCTAAGATAGGCCATCACCACTTCCATGATCCGGGTGAAAACTCTGGGTGGGGAGGACATTCCGAACTGCATAACCCAGAATCGAAAAACTTCCTAGTCTAGGCAAAAACAGAGGTATTTGTGGTGTGGAGGATATATAGGGATGTGCAAATAGGCATACTGAAGGTCGATGGAGACAGCCCAATCGAACGGACGCGGAGCGTTCTGGATTGAGGAGGTTGTCTCCATCTTGAAGGTTTCCTCTGACAGAAACTGGTTAAGCGGGGAGAGATAGATTATGATTCGAAAGTTCCCGATTTTCTTGGGGACCAGGATGATCCGTGAGTGGAAGGAGGGAGACTGGTCGTTCAAGACCATCTCGACTGCCCCTTTCTGCAAAAGGGTGTGCACATCTTCCCTCAATTTCACCAGATTTGACTGGGGAAAGAAAATGGGGGGGGGGGTCCTTGAGAGTCGGTTTAGTTCACGAAACTGGAATCGATAACCCTCGTTTACGATAGACAGGACCGACCCACCCATCGTCCGTGATGCTTGACCAAGCCCCTGAAAGAGGCCTTGGCGGGCACCCATTGAGACGCTTGGGAAGGGGATGCACGGTAGGAGCGAGGTTATTTGTTAGGGTTGTCCCTCCACCGTTTCCTGCGGTAGGAAAAAAAGGAGCGTTAGAGAACTTCCACTTGGGCCAGCGGCAACCTGGGCGCCGTGGACCTGATACGGGAGGAGGTGGTCTAACAGAAGTTTGAAAATTGGACTGGGGCTGTACCTGCTTGAAAAATGTTGCTGACGGCACCTGAGGGCGATTTTCCTGACCTCGTTTCCTGGTCGATTGTGATGGACCGGGAGTGGAGGTTAAAGATCGATGTTTCTTGATCCAGCAAGTCTTGAGAAGCCATGGTAGGAATGAGGCCCCCAAAGAGGGTCTCGACTTTTAAAGGAGCAGCCCTTAGAAGGTCTTTACTGTGGTTAAGGAAGACCTTCGACGAGTCCTATGCAGCGTCACAGCGGATGTGCAGAAAGTCCGCCGATAATGTCATAGTAACCGAGAGCGAATGTCGAGATGCCTTGGCAACAGCTTCCAGTACACGTTGTAATGCGACAGGATTCAAGGAGGCCTCTCTCACCATACTAAAAGAAATAGCTAAGAATTAGTCGGCATGCGAAGCTATGGTTACAAGTAACCGGGACTTCTGCTCCATGGCATCAGTGTTTTGATAGGAAGGCATGTCCAGGCTCCCATAGAATTACCTACTTTGGCCGCATCGGCTCAATGTTGTCAAGAGATATTTTAGCCTTGCGAAAATGTCAGTGATATTTCCTCAATACGTGGATGAATGTGGGAGAAGCAAGATGTCTGGTGGAGTTGGTACACCTAAGATCTTTTCGAATCTGGAAAGGATCTTTTTGGACTGTGTTCATGATGGTTCGGGGCACAAGTCCGGGGGTAACAGACGGTAAACCTCGTTTACCGCCTTATCAAAGGACCATCTCTCTTCTTACTCATCTGAGATGAAGGTGTGGGCCTGAGAGGTGTCATTGCTGCAGCTTCTGCCTCGAAATCGTTGGAGTCGGCGAGGATGGAGAGCGCATCGTCAGGGACGCTCCGGCTTGTAGAGTGGCTAGGCATCGTTGTGTCCCTTGATGGAGTGGTGTAGGAACGCTGTGAGCTACAGTCCCTGGTTCATCATGAGGTGCGGAGGGGAGACGAGAATGTGTGTCTTCCCTAGATGATGTAACACCTTTAGCATTCCTAGAGGATGCCACCGGGAGAGGAGGTAATGGTGGGACACGAGTCGCAGCATCACATTGACTGTGAGGGCAAGGTCCAGTAGGTAATGGAGGCATAATGGACTAAGAGCCCTTAGGTGGAATGCCCCACATCCCATAAAGGTTCATGGGTATAATTGGGAAGTGGGAATACTGAAGCGGTCCCCGTCCCTAGCCTGAAACCTGTGTATGATTGCAAGTCCAGAACAGGGTGGGATGGTAGAGAGGGGAAAGGTGTAAGCTCGGTCCTGGCCCTGTCCCCGTACTGTGAGGCTGATGAGTGGTAAATGGGGAAGACCTCGTCTTCAGTCGATTTATTACTCTGTGCATCATGGGCACGGTGTTTTTCCGCCCTAACAGAAGGGCTCAATACGTCGCCAGAAGCACGATATGTAATGCGGTGCTCAACCTCCCTGATGGGAGGGAGCAACTCGTTGAGTTGGTGCTCAACCTCCTTAAAAGGAGGGCGCAACCCACGGTTACGATACTTAACCTCCTTCAGGGGAGCTCGCGACCCACTATCGCGGAGCTCTACCTCCCTAAGGGGAGGTGCAACCCAATGTCGCAGTGCTTTACCTCCCCGGTAGAAGGGAGCAACCCGCTATCTGAGGCGGCCATGTTGTTAGAGAATTGAGAAGTGTTCGCCATCTATCCACAGGGGGAAGTCGAACGACTTCTCGAACGTCTAGACCCTATTTCTGGAGGGACTTCAGCGGCACCAAAGATGTTTGTCCCAACAAGTAAGACCTGCAAGAGAAGCCAGAAAGTTCTGAAGAATAAGGGGAATGAATGTCCTTTCGTGCTTGATATATACTCCTTGAATCAACTAGATTCCAGGCACAGGAAGACCATAATTCAAAAAAAGTTAAACGATTCTTTGTGTACAGTTGGAATACTTGATGGAGTCTGTGTGGGTATTCCACGAGGCCTTTCTGTGGCCACACTACCTCACAGACTGTTTTCCTGACATTTGTTGTTGCTGTTAAGAAGAAATGATGGATGTAGCTGTGAGACTCACCTGGTTGTAGCAGTGTCATCCCGCGTGCACCCCTGTGTATGCACTAGGAACACAGTTGTAGCCGCGAAATTTGTCTTATGCATGACACAAACAAACAATGGAAATTACCTGTAGTATTGTTTCTGTAGAAAGAAATAAGATGTTCCACTTTTGTATTTGTTTACTGAAGCAACATGCGATTACATAAGCAATGTCAACGGGAGCGTGTTGGTCTCAAAGTTATAAGGAATAGACTTTTATATTAAGATAGAGGAAATGATGTCCTCAACATAGAACAGGGCCTGTTATTATCCAAGAACATAGAGACTTACCAGTTCCAAAATGTATGTTTACGTAATAGATTAGTGTATGTCTACCATCGGAGGGTAAAACACGTCGTAGTCTCGGAAGCTTCTCAAAGAACGAAGATCAAAGGGGGAAGAAAAAGGCTACTAAACGGTTCTTTTAGAACGAACCGACAGTGGTAAGACCGAGAATATTAATACCATAGAAATAGACCGCTAATTTGCAGATATCTTAGCAGTCGACAGGCATAATTTCCCTGGTGACTCGTCAAGCGTCTGCACAGCGTGGCAACCGTGTAAAAGAATGATACATGATATCTACCTTCTGCGCATGACCATGCGATGTACAGAGTGGTGTGAAAAAGGTCATGCTGACTTTTCTCCACTCTGTGGGAGGTTGTATTCACATCAAACGAACGGTGTATTTTGGGCATGAAAATAGATTAGGTCAGCAATAGCGACATGATAAGTAATTGCTGCTATTAATTGTTTATTCGGCGTGAGGGTTGAGTGTTGATGTTTGAAAATGAAAATGAAACTGTTTGTGAATGAGCTAGAATGAATCATGGCAATACTAATTTGTCATCGTGTATAGCATGTGCTTGCTTTTGAAAAATGTCTTGCGAGGAGTAGGTTGTTGGTTTTTTGTAAACTTCTTTTTGTCTCGTGGGAGTAGGGTGCTGGTTTTTAAAAAAGTTAATACAATGTTGTTTGTGGCTCGGCCAGAATGAATCGCGTCAATGCTACTGTCATTCAAATACAAATAATAACATTGGTATGAAACCCTTTAATTTGATAGCAAAAAAGTAAAACTCAACCACAGGATGATTTTAAACATCCCAAGGGAAAAAGCAAATACTTGATCAGTTAGGAACCAGATGAACATACAACTACTGTACAATTAAGGTTTTGGGAGCTTTCACCTGCCATTGTATTAACTGCTTTGTCAGTTGTATAGCAACCACTCAAGCAACCCCTTAAGTCTGTTAGGGCCCAAGTCCTATGTGGGGTCACATTGCTATTAAACAACTCTTTTTCGGAAGAGGCCCCAGAATTTGGTTTCGCAGCAGGACCCAGAATTTCTTGCCTCACTATTGTTGCTTACAACCATAGATATAGTATAGACCAAGAACTGTTGAATACAGGAGAACATTGTCAGCTGATGAAATGAATTCTACAGCAAAGATGAATCTGCTGTGTAGACCTATCTCTTTTTGTAAAATTGAAATAGTGTGGCAGATGAAGTTATTGCAAGGTGAAATCAGCGTGTAAGATCATGTGCAGTCTGCATATTTTATGCACAGGACATCTCTTTCACAAACTGTTGCAACAGCATCAGTCAGTGTTTAAAAGCTAATGGAGCTATTAAGTTTATGACAGCAAGGGAAATATGAAAATATTTAAGGGAAAATTTCAATAGTACATATCAAATTAAAATTGGATTATGCTGCTGTGATTGATAGTGTCATTTTTACCGAGTGACAGATGAAACAAAAATGTTGCAGAAATCCAGTGACTGGACTTGGATTAAACCCAAAGATCAATTCCGAGTTAGATACGATCGGTATTTCAGAAGTCATGTAAATCTACAGGAACTAAAAGTGAATTAAAATATTTAACAAATATTTAAGGAATAAAGGATTATGGTGAAGATGTGCCAATGTTATTTGATTCTGTTACTTGAAGGACACATAACAATTAAGAAATGCCCATAAATAATGTTGAGTGCAGACACATCCTGACCATGATGTAAACAAACAAGCATTGATATTAATACTAATAGTTATAGGAACTGCATTAGTTTAACATTTGAAATATGTTATGAACTCTTAACTCGTTTGTCTAACCTTTGATCATCAAAGAACAAACCCACTAATGCTAAAACAAGTGTTACGTTTCTAGGCTCATACAAAAGTAACGAAGAAAAGAGTGAAGCCAACAAGCTTTGTAAAATTTATTTTCCTAGAAAACAAGGGAAAAAAAGAAAAAGGACCTACTTTTTATGAATCAAATCCACAAATTAATCCAATAATTAAAAATATAAGTCCTATCACTAAAAAGTTCTAAATGAATCAAAGTTCGAATCTCGATGAAGTTCCAAGATAGAAGGCGATGACGTCTTCGATAACCTGTTTTGTGTTGTCGTGTAAATAGTTCCTTGTTGAATGACCAAGAATAATATTCCGGCTTTAGAATTCCGAATAATTTTCAGTAAATGTCTTTGTCCAAGAATTCTGATGAGCACGGGATAAAGTTTCCAGGGAAAATAAATTATTAATTCCGAAAAATAGAAAAATGGAAATCAAACTGGCAACAACAAAACAAAATACCTTTGAGCCCGAAGGTATGAATTACGACTGACTAAAAATCACTACGAAACGTCAGTTTGAACCCTAACTGAAACGCAATTTAGGGTCATGTGATCAGTTAATTCTAGCGGCGTAGTAAAACCACACGCCGGCTATCACGTCCGCCATGGACGAATTCGACTCTACTGAACGAATCTTACTATAAGATTCAATAATAAAAAAAAAATAAAAAAAAGAGTTGTTTACTACAAAGCTGAAACTGGCTCTGAATCTAGGTCAGCAAAACATACAATGTTTCAAACTACTGACTGTCTATCAGGTCAAAAAGAACTGAACTGAATTTTCCGGAAAAATGTCAAATCCATTGAATAAAAACATCTTTACAATAACATGTAATAAAATAAAAATAAAATAAAAGAGAATTTAAAACTGACACATAAGTAATTAAATTACATATACGTAACACTTCCCCCATAAAGAAAAAGAAAGATTTATATAATAAAGCTTTCTTTTTACCATATGTTAATTATACACGAGGTAAAAAAATTACATAAGAAGAACTCTTATGAAATATACAAGCGTACATGAAATAATATTTCTATACACGGGAAAGTGCATCTGCAATTAAATTGTCTTTTCCCTTGATGTGCCTGATGTAAATATTATATTCCTGTAAAAACAAACTCCACCTTAATAATTTTTGATTTTTGCTTTTCACCTTGTCGATGAAAGTAAGGGGGTTGTGATCACTATACACAACAATCGGAGAAGGAGCTGAACTAATGTAAACTTCAAAATGCTGTAATGCCAATATCAAAGCCAAACATTCCTTCTCGACTGTTGAGTAATTTCTTTGGTGCTTATTTAATTTCTTCGAAAAATAGCACAGTGGATGATCAACACCATTTCTATCTTCTTGAATCAATACTGCTCCAACCCCAACATCACTTGCATCAACAGATATTTTAAACGATTGACTGAACTTTGGAGATGTAAGAACTGGTGCACTTTAAGTATGGCCTTTAACTTGTCAAAAGCCTCCTGACATTTTTCAGTCCAAAGAAACTTGTTTTTCTTGCTCAGTAAGTTTGTCAGAGGTTCAGCAATATTAGAAAAATTGGAACAAAATTTCCGATAGTATCCAGCCATACCTAAAAATAGCATCAGTTGCTTTTCACTGACAGGTACAGAACTCACTCTTGGATAAATTGATTGTCAAACTTGCATCAGTGAGTCTGTCAAAGAATTTCCGAATTGTTGCTAGATGTTCTTTCCAGGTGTCGTTGTGGATGATAACATCATCGATGTAAGCATCACAGTTATCTAGACCAGAGGTAATCATATTCATCAAACGTTGAAAGGTACTTGGCGAACTCTTCATCCCAAACGGCATCACTTTATATTGATAAAGTCCATCTGGAGTCACAAATGCCGAAATTTCCTTTGCCCATTCCGTTAGTGCAATTTGCCAGAATCCTTTCAGAAGGTCAAATTTGATGATGTACTTGGCATTTCCAATTTTATCAATACAGTCATCAATTCTTGGTAATGGAAATGAATCTGTTTTTGTCACACTGTTCACCTTCCTATAATCAGTGCACATACGGAAAGTTTTATCTGGTTTCGGAACAAGAATACATGATGAACTCCAGTCACTTTTACTGGGCTCTATGAAATCATTCTCCACCAAATACTGAATTTCCTTTTTCAAGTAATCCTGTTCGAGAGGGTTCATCCTGTATGGGTGTTGTTTCACAGGTTTGGAATTTATAATTTCAGCGTCATGAAAAATTGTGTTTGTCTTCGTAGGAATATCTGGAAATAAGTGCTCATATTCAAATAATAACTGTTTAAGTTCATTCCTTTCTTCTTGTTGCAAATGTGAAAGTTTCTGGACCAGATTATTCATAATTTCCGAATTCCGAAGATTTGTCACTCCAAAATCAGTAGAGTCTGATTAAGAACTCCTTCACTTAAATCCTCAGTGAGTGGGACAGGTACAACTAAATTAATTGCATGATTTACCTGGCTATCTCTCTCAATATACTCCTTTAACATGTTTATGTGGCAAAGTTGTTTTTGCTTTCGTCTCTCAGGAGTATTTATGATGTAATTTAAATCATTTACTTTCTTTTCAACCGTGTACGGACCTTAATACTTGGCCTGAAGAGGATTTTGTGGAATAGACAAGAGAGCCAGAACTATCACCAGGCTGAAAACTCCTTTCCTTTCAGTTTTTATCATACCTTAATTTCATTTTTGACTGAGCAGAGTGCAGATTCGCTCTTGCAACCTCACAAACCTTGGACAACTTATATTTAAAATTGGAAACATAGTTGAGAAGATTAAGTTCAGTATCTTCATTAGAAAGAAGTTTCTCTTTCAACAACTTCAATGGTCCACGCAGTGTGTCCAAAAACTAGTTCAAAGGGACTGAACCCTAAAGATTCTCGAACTGACCCCCTAACAGCAAACAAAAGTAAATGAATGCCTTCATCCCAATCTTTACCCGTATCAAAACAATATGATCGAATCATATTTTTCAAAGTCTGATGAAATATTTCTAAAGCCCCTTGGCTCTCAGGGTGTTAGGCAGAAGATTTGAATTGTTGAATGCCTAATTCATACATAACTTGCTGAAAAATTCCAGACATAAAATTTGACCCTTGATCCGATTGGACAGATTTGGGAAGGCCAAACTGAGTAAAAAGAAAAAACTTTATCAAAGCTTTTACTATAGTTTTAGTTTTAATATTCCTCAAAGGAATTGCCTCTGGGAATCTTATTGACGCACACACAATGGTCAAAAAGTATTGGTAGCCTGACTTGATCTTAGGTAAGGGACCAACACAATCTACCATTATTCTGCTAAATGGTTCGTCAAATGCAGGAATAGGTTGCAGATGAGCCTTAGGTATCTTCTGATTGGGTTTTCCTACCATTTGACAAGTTTGACAAGATCTGCAGTATTTACAAACATCACTTTTGATTTTTGGCCAATAAAAGTGTGTCATGATCTTGTGATAAGTCTTATCAATCCCTAAATGACCAGCCAGAGGAGTTTCATGGACCAGGCTAAGTATTTCCTGTCTGTAAGATTTTGGAACTACAATTTGATAGTTCACTGACCATTCGTCACCAGCAGGCACCTCGGGAGGTCTCCATTTTCTCATAAGAATTCCATTTTTAATGAAATAACAGACAGGTACTTCAATGGCTTCAGTTTCACTAATGGCCCTTTGAAACAAACAGGAGATCTCAGGATATTTTTCCTGTTCGACGACAAGTGATTGTCGTTTGTCACCCTGATTAGAAAAAGGAGAATGAGTAGTTAAAAGAGGATCACTGTGATCAATACCTTTGGATTGATCCAAACAAGGAGTGAAAGTGACCTCATCAAAAGCCTGACCAATACATGTGTCGCCTAAAGGAATACTTTCTTTATCGAAATCATTGTCAAGACCTTTCTTTGCCATACTCTAGTAACTGCACAAGCTGGGAATAATCAGGGAATTCTTTTTCAATAGAATCGACTTTCTGATCTAAACAAGGCTTGTCAGTTACAAGTGGATTAACCACAACCTTATCTCCAGCTAGGTCGTTGCCTAGTAATAAATGAATGCCCTGAACGGGTAAAGAAGACACTATTCAGACTGTCACAGGTCCTGAAACTAAATCTGATGACAAATTTACACAATGGAGAGGAACTTTAACAAAGCCACACTCTACTCCCTGAATAAGAACACTCTCATTAGAAGAAGACTTCTCAGAAAAAGGCAAAGTACCTGATAATAAAAGACTGAGAGAAGCTCCTGTGTCCCTTAAAATTTTAATAGGGATAGGAATGGCCAAATCACCCAAGAGTGATATTGAACCCTTCGACATGACTCCTTTTAGCGGCAATGTCACTCTTGCGATGTAGATGTTACATCGCTAGTATTAGCGAAGAAGTACTGGGATCGAACTAGAAAAAAGGAAGTCAGAATCTAAGTCTGCAGTACAACAATTCTTGATAAAGCGTATAAATAGTGGTTCTTATACTGGAAGACGTTTGCTTTGCCCTTAATAGGTCATGACTTACAACACTCAGCTTCACTTTTGTATCCTTGGAGCACGCATGGCCCTCGTGGTTCGGAAGAAGCACGAAGAGCCTTATTGTATTTCCAATGATAACTTGCCTCGTCAAAAATTGCCTACAGTGCGCAACTCAGATTCTGAACTAGTTTTTAGTCATTATACCTACTTACATCGATGTCTGGGAATGCGAGCGTGAATCATATCCTCTGCTGAAGATTTGTTTTACAGTGATGCAGCTGTTGTTTTACAATGATACAGCTGTAACGCTGATAGACTTTGTTAAGGCACCATAGTAGAATCATAATACAAAAATTCTAACAATCATTTTCCTTATTACACAAATTATATTTATTAGACAAAAAATTTAAATTAGAATTACGAAAATTACACTTTCAAACATTCCTAATAAAAATTACGTTTCAACAATCTCAAGAAGTTACATCATAACACACACACACACACACACACACACACACACACACACTATATTGTATTTCTTTCTTTGCCGCCACTTCTCCCTGTTCTGCTCACTATTCTGTCCTAAAGGAGGTCACTTCTACATAAAATTCAAGTCACCTTGACCCCTGATTGTACAATATACTGATTATGCTATTAAAACTTATATACTAAAAAAAGAACAGGGGTCCTATCAGATTTATGATATTGTTCAATACAATATCATACTTCTATATTCTGCTAATCTTGTGGACTTCATATTAATTATAATAAAGAAAACTATAATGTAACAAGAACGGTGTTATCTATTCTTAAAGATTTCGACAATGATGAAAGTGTCTTTCCCATGTTAATGGAATGACTGTTTGATTAATGAACATTGGACAAATTGTTGGGCTAAAGAATCTAAATGTGATAGCTCATTTCTATTTTGTTCTTATTTCAGCTAGAAATTTGTAAGAACTATCTTATATAAATTTAAAAGCTGAAAATCAACCTTTCACGTCTCTTACTATGTTTGCAAATACAGTAATAACTAATAAAATAAATCAGGTACAAGTGTTCCATTGTTTCTTACAATATTTCACATGTTCCACATTAGTAATTTGGCCCAAATCGGCTCATAAATTGATATAAATCAGCCATTGCCCAAAACAACCAGCCGTTACTATTCAAGCCAGGATTATTACTCAGAACATCTACTCTTTTCTTTCTGTGAGTGAGATTCTGAATATCTGCCTATCGGCGCGAATTGGAATTACTAGCTTTTCACTGAACATTGAGCAGGCATTTAGGATTAAAATACGGTAATAATAACCCGCATTTTCCTTACATTAATCGAGGATATCCTCAAATTTGAGAAATTTCTCAACATATTTTTAAAGAATAAAGGACACCCGGTATATCGTTTTGAAACTAAAGAATTTCTTCATATCTGTTACGATATATACTTCGCACAAAACTCCCAGTATTTTCAGAAATAAAATGCAAACTCCCATTTTGAGGAAGTTTTTGAAAAATTTACTGGAACTGTTAGGCATTGAGGGAAGTCTTGAATTCTGACAATATATGCTAGTAATTCCTATTAGTGAATCTCTACTTAGAATTCATAATCCCCAAACGTTTCAGTATACTTCCTTTTCCATTTTTATCCTACTGCTTCAGTAATCAACGTGCGAAGTCACATTGAATGATTTCCCAAAGTGTTTGGTATTCTGAGGTGATTTCTGACTGGAAGTACTCTAAATAAATAAAGGGAACATCATTTTACCACGACATTTGAGAAATATAGTGACCGTCAGTAGTATGGTATCAAACTTCAACAAAAAGGTTTCGGTGAATGTTCTGTTACGTCAACTCATTTAATAAAAAAGTTCTACAATGAACAAAAACTTTATTTTCTTAAAATCATAAATGACTGTAATTTTAAGTAAACTGTAAAACGTCTTAAAACTAGATTTTTTTTTTCACAAAGTCACAACTTTAAAATTAATTCAATATGTTGAGACTGAGACTGTAGGAACGGCTGAAAACATCTTCTCTCCTGATTGCCCTAACTTCTGTACAGTAGACTAAATGTGTCAAGTGTGCACAAACGTCACATTTTGCCCTTTAGGTGAAGATAATTCTTATGCATCTGTGCAATCGGGGTGGTTGATGGAAGTGATACACATATCATACTTCATTCAAATCCATGTCTGTATCAGAGTCTGAAAAATCGTTAAAGGGAATACGTTTCCAGTTTATTGAGGTTTTGGGATCAGAATATTTTCATTGGCTGAAAATTCATTGTTAACTGAGATTGTTTCGAGTGGTTCATTAGGGAAATTAAGGGAGGTCTTTTCTGGGGGTGCTTTGGCAATGATCTTATTTGATTTGTAGGTTTATTTGCTGCTGTCTGTTTTAATGTAATAATTGGCAGGATTTCCTGTTATAACTGGTGGTACAAACTTTGGTTTCTTTGTAATAGCTGTCATTTTTCAGGTTTAAAGAAATTTGCGGCCTTGGTGTCCGTATAATATCTACCTTCTTACAAATTTAATTTAAGTTTACCGGATGAAAGCTTCTTACAGATTTAAATGACTGTTCCGGTGGCCTAAGTGGTTGGAGCGTCCGCCTCGGATGCGGGAGGTCGCGGTTTCAAATCCCGGCCTAGTCATACTAAAAATTTATAAAAATGGTACTAACAGCTGCCTCGCTGGGCGCTTAGCATTAAGAGGTAAGTATTAGAACTGGTCGGCCTGGTGTCAGGATAATGTGACTGGGTGGAACATGATGCTACATGTCTGCGGCATGATGCCCCAGTGCTAGACGTCATTATCAACTGCCACACTACAATATGACTGAAAACTTGTTAAAGCTACGTTAAAAATCCAAGATCATTATCAGTTTGAACAGTAAATTGCGAGTATCAACCATCTTAGATAATAATGATGTTATCTTCTAATAGATTGTTGATTTAGTATCTCAGTCTTAAAGAACTAGGATAGTAATCCACAACTACCAGAAGGAAACGATTGCATTAACTTGGCAGCTAAATGTTGCCATGCCCCTGTTGGCGGTTCCGTTCACGTCATAGGTTCAGGTTTACTCGTATTTGACACTTGATGGCATCCATAGCAACGTTTACAGGATTTCTCACTTTATTTGCCAATATCAGACCACCATATTTGGTCCGTAACTGATACTTCATATTTGCAATACTTGAATGACCTTCATGCGCAAACCCAAGAATATGTTCACGCAAAGAAATAGCAAGTACAATCCATGTTCCACGCTGTGCCAGTTTGCCTCAATTCACTGTTAACTGGTGAATACCCTTTGTGCCAAGTATTTTCCCTTTTACAGTCTAGCAAATGGTCGCAAATTTCCTTTAGCTCTGGGTTATCGTCCGATGTCCTCTTAATTTCACTCATAGTCATCGCTACCAGTGTTGTTTCCTGAGCAAAATGTATTTCGTCCAGGGAAACATCCCTGTTCATGGACTCATCTATGAGTTCTTTCAACAGACGCTACATATAATCTGTGATATTAATTGAACCTTTAATGTATCATACTTTGTATTTTGTATGTTACATTCTTAAAACCCATCATTCGATTTGCTCAAAAGGTTTCAATCTTAGTGAATATATACGTTCTGGACGTTTACGGTCAGTAAGGAGTTCAAACTCTGCTTTTTAGTTTGCGAATGACACTTCTCTGAATCGCTGAAACTTCATCTTGCGTAGAAAATGATTCTGTGTTCATTTCCATGTTGCTGAACAAGCTCTACACCTAGTCATACCACTGACGCATTTGCAGTGTGTTCCTATAAAAATATTTCAGTGTTTCAGCTCTCATAAAAAGCTTGTTCAACGTATTTCCACAAAGGCTTATTAATGTCGAGTTTTCTTGACAAATACTGCATTTTGTCGAGTTATTCACAAAGTGTTGAAGAGACAGTTACCAAATCTGGTATGAACCTAGAAAACGTCAAACGTCACCCACGTTACTCGGTTCTTACATGTTCACAACTGCTTCAACCTTGACAATGTTGGTTTCGATAACACACGCAGAAAAAAACTTGACAAATAAAGATCAAACGTGACATACAGAATTCACATTTCTCAGCATATAAGGTGAAGCCATTTTCTTCAAGATTTCAAGCGCTTTCAACAGTCTTTCATGCTAGCTTTGACTACTGCTATGAACAATAATATCGTCTACAATGTTGTGAGTCTCCCCCATACCCTAGTAAAATTTGCTACGACTTTTTGATGCATTTCAGAGACACATTTTATGCTAAACATTAATCTTTGTACTGATGCAAACTCTTGTGTGTACTGAGAACAGTTATTGCACAGGAGAAAGTCCAGTTTGGTCATATGCCCATCTAATATAACTCTAGGAAGTCTGCTTAATACGTTGTTTTCATTACAGTCTTGCATGATATCGGTAGTTGTTAATTGGTTTCTTTCCTTTTTCACGTATCAGGATTTGTAACTAAAATTTAATAGTTGGCAACTTTTTTTGTTAATAATGTGATAACCCTGTCGGCCAAGCAAAAACTATACTATGTCTTTTTTTGAACCAGCATAGACTTTCTCAAATTGTTTAAAAAACTTGTCAGAAATAATATATAAATTATATCAATAGAAAGTTAAGTACTTCTTTTATATAAATTATACATGACTTTTGGAAAGGACTTGAGATCTGGGCGATATTCGATGATGAAATTGTTCTCAGTAACTACCTTTCAAGGACACAGTTTTAGCTTTGCAAGAACGAATTATCAACCAATTAAGTAAATATTTTCTTAAGATATTCCCCATGTTTATTTCTTTTTATGCAATTATACACTGCGTTCATTATAAGAGTTAGTATTACAGTCCAATGGCTGTTGTGAGTGTTCATTTTAAGGGGACTTAATTATTACCTCCCTATCGGATGGAGTTACTATTCATATAATAGATGGCGAAGTAACAAACCAGACAAAGTTATCTATCTTGACATCACGAAAAGTGGTTTATTTTTTATCAAGGGAAATAATTATTCTACAGAGCCAACTAATATTGTTTTAAAAAGGAATAATGAGGAAATACAAAAAAGTGTTTAATTTATTTAGAAACTAAAAGCAATTTGGTCAAAATTTGATTTTAACATTGATATGTCTCGTATATTTATATATGAAATTTGCATATATTCACCTTGTATCTAACTCATATAATATTGAGAATTATGTTAACTAAGGTGTTGTGGTTATTTTATTTCCTAAAGAAACCTTTTCCTTTAACATAATTTTGTTCTGATTTTTTATGTAAGTTTTTGACTGAGAAAAACCTGCAAAGTCTTCAGTCCCATATTTCATCAGAGCTGCCCTCTCATGAGGAAAGTGCATCTAGCCACTGACAAATACACTGGTTGAATTTCCAACCTGTGCCAGCTACGACGTCGTAGCCTCAGCGCGGTTGAGACTACGATTTGATCCGATACCTGATAATGGAGCAAATAAAACTATTGTCAAAGTCATAAAGATGACTGTAGTTAAAATCTACTACCTAAGAAGAGTAATATTTTTCAGGAAGTCTTGCTAATGATAAAATTATTAAGCCTCTATCAGGTAAATTATATTGCTACGTTTACGCCAACCGTATTTTGTTCACCATGATGGCTAACACAGATTCTGTAGGTAATTCGTTTTCCAAGTAAGGCTTGCTATGCCATATTTGGATATTCTACGATACGTTATTCAATGCATACCATATTTACTACGATCTGTTTACGTTTCCAAATATGATAGCAATGTCCTGATATGGCACACGAAAAAACGAGGATGAAAATGGAAGTAGTTAATAGTTGAACTAATATGGCGGACGATCCAATAGAAAATATCGGATAAAGAAAATAACCAATATTTTACAAGTATTTATACAATGTTATGTAGCAATTCTGGTATTAAATAAAACGACTATTTAATTTCTTTCAGTATATGTAAGAAACATGTTCAAAAGTTTTGGTAGTAGGCTGATTTACATGATCTAAATGTATATATCATGGAAAGGGGTAGAATAAGTACACCCCCAGGGCACGAATGGCCTGATATAGGTAGATAATGTGATTAAAGCACGACAATACGGAGTTGCCCGATATTTCAAAACAGGATCAAAAGCACTTGTTCCCGACTAGCGACGTGGAAATTTTACTGCCCAACTTCGAAAATGAGTACAGTCAGGGTCCCCCTTTGTGGGATTTTGATCGGCCCAGACGTTTTTTTTTTTGTTTTATATTAGAGAAATGATATAAATATTTTCGGAGTAGTCCAGAGGTTCCGCCAATTTCTTTTTTATTTTTGAAGGTTCTGAACTTCTTTAGTTGGTAATTTGGTCGGCACTAGATGGTAAGGACTGGCGGTAGGCCTACGAGAACAAGTACCAGGAATCGGTATGAATATTCATGTGTTTGGGCTGGGCAATCTTGACTGGTACAATAGTGTTTTATTTTTCGTATATATTAACTTGCTCTAGCGGTTTAGAAACTTCAGCTCTTATTGTTACACATCGGAAGTGGTCATAGTCATGCCTAATTCCTATTGCAAGCTCTTTTTTGAAAGAACTAGTAATTTTCCTGGATGTGTCAAAAGTTACAGTGAAGACGAATAACTTATTAAGGCCTTCGATAAAGAAACATTTCTGTCATCGCCGGTCGAAGAACTTTCCTGATCAGAATGTCACTTGGTATTCGCTACTAACTTTATTTTCGTTAAATGTATATGCGTATATACGTTGTCCTTTTATAATCGTATTTATGGCACAAGTTAGCAGTTGTTCGTCAGTGATTTTATTGTATATTGTCTCTTTAGTATAATTTAATTTGATACATGCCAGGGAGTGTCAAGCACCTACAATAATGAATTTGCATAGATTATTTTTTAAATACTTCTTTTCATTAATTAAAATGTGATACCATGCGATTAAATTCTTTAATTTCATAAGTGTTTGAATAAAAATGTCCACCAATATATATTCATTGATTTAAGTACTATAATTACTCTAATCTACTATGCTATGTATTACATTCTCTCTCTCTCTCTCTCTCTCTCTCTCTCTCTCTCTCTCTCTCTCTCTCTCCGAGTATGTGTGTGTGTGAAAAAAATCGAATTTGAAAATGTGTTCATTTTGTGATGAACTTTCTTTCAGAATAAATTCCATCTGTTTGCGCAGCCAAGCCTTTCAGTAATCACCATCTTGTCAAAACGTATTGTACAGTCATTTAATGTAAACAATTTACTCGACCAGTTCTGAATACCACCACACATGAGGAAAAAAATCTATTCCTGTTTTAAATAATTTGGCATTCAATAATAGCCACCACCCACTTTCTCTCTTTTAAAAACATAATGCTACATATAGTTATCCCCCACGCGATCGATACGTGTTGGTCACTTTTAATTTTGTCCACGAGGGTGTAAACACACACGTCACGTGAGTGAATCAGTCATGGGGGTAGAGTCTCGTACAGATGTCAGTGACCCCAAAGGTTTTCCAATAAAGGGCAAAACTCTATATCTTTTCATACTACTTGAGTAATAACTCTGTTGTGATTGTAGAAACGAAATCTCGCAGGGTATACTCAGGCAGGCAGGCATACTGTAGCAATCAATACACACTGCAAGCTAATGTGTTCTCGATCGATAACCAGTTTTGTGAAGATGTTTTTTATTCGAATTTGACCTTTTGCTAATCCGCGCTGTTGCTTACTTGCGCTCGTAACTGTCTGCGATTTTCCATTTCCGCCAGCACAGTATCAAACGCAGCCGCACAGATTCTTGTATCTTCGATTTAATACAATTTACTGATCGTATTGAGACTGCCCTGCGTGGCCGCAAGTAATTTGGAATAGACACTTAGTCGGGAATGTAGTCGCATCGAAAATCAATTTGCTCGTACCACCAGAGACACCGGTTACTATCGATATAGCCCCGACAATAATATTGATTGTTGCACCTACAATTTTGTCGTGATTCTAGCCACACCAAGATAAACAGTTGCTGCGGCAGCAAGACTCCAGATGGCATCTACTACTAAACACACGCGTTTTGTTTTGACGATCAGTGCATTCCTCTTGATAAATTCATTTTTCAACTGTTGTTCTTCTTCGATTATTTGTTCACGTCGGTAAGACTCAGGGTCTGTCATCGTTCTTCTATCAATAATACACGTATTTTAATTGCACGACAGGCAGACCTTGTCCGGTCTCATCATCTTGCGTAGGCGTAATGGTCACACGCACTTCTAGCCAATTACCCTCTTTTTACTGGCACAACGGTCAAACAGTTATAAAAATTCGCTGACTCGGAAATACTTAAATCTCCGGTGATTGTGCGTTCTGGTGGTTTGACACCCTTCTCATACAAATACACACCGATTACTTCGGCACTTTAACATCGAACGATCGTCTTTGCCCCATAACTGTTACCCGAATAAGTGGGTCCTTGTTGAATAACAGTCGAGATCGCTTTTGTCTCATTTGAGTCATTGTTGGTGTAAAATATTCTTTGGTGAACGTAACCGGGGAGGACTCTGCGATCAATGCTAATTCTTCATTGTAAAAAACAATCCCGGAGTGCTTTTGCATCTGGTTGTGAAGTCAACTTTGGGAGTTTGCTCGTGCGATGATTCCAAGCTGGCCTCGAGCTGGTAGTGGCACATCAGGGTGGTTTCAAACAGCATTTTCTACTTGACCCTTAAGAAAATTATATGACAGCTTATACGAGAGTTTGGTAACACCACTCTGAATCAGATATTCATTGACAAGTGGAACAAAATCACTATCAATGTTATCATCCGCTGCCAGCTGATCTAACACACCTTCGGTAGATTCTGCAACTTCATCACCAAGGTCAGATTCCATTACTTATATACAAATGAGAAAACATCTAGTCTTAAATATAAACGCCAAAGACGGTTACATACCCACCTGAATAAACGCTGAGTGCTTCGAACTGAACTTTTCCTTTGGTGGTCAATGATGCTGATAAGGCAACTGTGTAAAATTCAATGTTTGAAATTCCTGGGATAAAATCAAGATCAAGATGCCGTTTATCACTTATCAACATTCCAATTTGGCTCCACTTACCTTTAGTTCCGGTTATGATAAACAAGTATGGTCCAGACTCGAGCACCTTTAAGATGTACGTTTTAGGTGTATCAAAAGCACCTTTCAGAAAAGGAGATAATGCAAATCGACCACTTGTTCTAGATGATAAATCACCCTATTCGAATCCTTCTTTGGCTAATATTCCCGTAATTGCGTTCCATAAAGTTGCTATGCGTTGTGGTACGGGGACGCTAGAGATTTGATTGATTATATATTGTCTTGTTGCAATATTGCCACTATCGACATAGTCTTTGATAAACGCACTATCGACATAGTCTCTGATAAACGCAACCGACACGCCGCTGTCTCTGATTCCTCCGTTTTCAGTGAACTAAACCAGATTCTTTGCCACAAAGTTGCCTTTCAACTTGATAATATCTGGAATCTTGACATCAGACGTTTTAAGTTTCCCATTTGGATCTTCACAAGTTCACCTGGGTCAACGCCAACAACAAAAAAGACTAATAATGTGCATGAAAATACACATTGACAACAGGTTACCTGAACAACTCCAGATGTTCCAGTGAGAAGTAATAAATTGGGTTCAACATGCGAAAGTCTTGTTGGGAAATCTGCAGACCGGTGCCGATGTTTTGATATCGGCACGTGCAGTATGATTGGCTTCTATGTAGTCAAGCCAAATTTCTTTCGAAGCTTCCTGATGGCCGTTTAACCTCTGTCAAATGTCATTTTATTATTTCCCTTGTTATTATCTTGCGCTGCAAAGTTGAAACGCCAAGAAAACATGTTTTGGTGCAGTAAGACCATGCTGGATACTTATCTGCCAAATGAATTGTCCCACAATAGCAGTTGGCGGGTGTGCGTCTGTGGTATGTGCGAGAAATTACAACTTTGAAGTGGTTCCCGACTGCATAAACGATAACAAACGTGATTCTGTAGAAAGCAAAGGAAAAAACACAGGCATCCACAAAGTCAGTGCATCTAATACACCTCTACCAGCAGCAGCACCAGCATCACGCCAAAATCGCATCGTTGGAGTTATTTTTATGAAATAAAGTGAGTGTGTGTTTGGCTCCAAATATTAGCTTCAGAACATGTCTGCAGAAACCACAGATGTGACTGAAGGGAACTGCGCACGAAACTCTTAATGAAGCACCTTTGAATTGTGATAGACGCTGTGCAAATCCAAAATTGATATCAGGATTAGGAAACGCTAAATTTTCTAATTTTGCATCAGCATCGCCAGCAGCATTTCGAGGCCGTCTGATTATCTTTGGTTTATAATCTACTTGATCATTTACATCTTTGACAAATATCATTGTTGGACCAGCTGTTTTTGTGTAATCATCGATGTATCGGGCGAATCCAAGAATCGCTGTGGCCATGTCAACATTCTCTAAAACTGATTAGATTTCCTTTCCATTGATGTTGGGATCATGTTTGACCAGAGTTCCAATCCATACACCTAATCCTCACACCTTTCTGTGCACTGTTAAGATTGGGGCTAGGGCATGTACCTAGAGCCAGAGGATGTAGTTCTTAAGGGATCTTTCTGCCATAATGGATCACTTCTTGTGGGTTTCATCAGACATTAGTAATAATATACCTCAGGGTTATTGAGGGATTCACCTCCCATTTTTTTGTATGGAAGTTTGGATCTTCCTAAGTAGAGAAAGGGCAGCTGTAGAGGAGATCACACTCTGAGTCCACTATACTCTGGACAAGAGGAATTTTAGCAATACAGTCTGCCCAAAAGGTCAGTGAGTCATTTTGGAATGTTCTCTGCACCAGGTGATAGTTTTATTTATGACAAGTTGCGACACAATCACACACATTTTTTTACATGTCCCTATAGTCCCAGTTCAGAGGGTCTGGAGATTGAACGTCTTCAGTCATAGTGGGGTTGTCTAGCTGCACATACCTTTCCAACTTTTCATACTGACATCACAAGTGCTTAATTTGGTAACTCCCCCATGTGGCCTCTACAGTCATCATTCAGCGATCTCCTTGACCTGATGGTACATGAGCTCAGGACTTTACCACAGAACAGGGATCTTTTGTTGCAGCACAGGGGGCCTCTGCTTCACAACAGCTCACAGATTTTCCACTTTCATGCTTGGCTCATCGCTAACAAGTTATCCCCAGGACAGGTTTAAAGCATTCAAAGTGCATCCCCCTGGATAAGTGACAGCCAGATTCAGGGGTTTATATTGCTAAACAGAGAATCTTATGTGATTGGGTCAGTAGGAAGCTCTTTATCGTACTTATGTCTTAAATGCAGTGTTGTTTCTGTTTCTTCAAGGAGAATGTTCTCTGCACACTATTAAGGGCTATAGAACGGCCTCTTTTCAGCTCACTTCTGTAGAGGTCCCAGCAGCAGATTGTATCCTCATCTTTCCGATCTAAAAATACCTTTCCTATTTTACCTTCAAACTCTGGCACACCAGAACGAAAACATTTTCTAATAGTTTGGTCCTCACTCAAAGGACCTTCTTATGATAATTTGACCCATGAAGTTAGAAGAATTGCTATTTCTTGGGCTTATCTGAATCCTCAGCCAGAGATGAGGTGATGAGAACCATCTTTGAGAGGAGCAGCAGGAGGGGGTCATCCTACCAGGGGGCGGATAGAGGGGGGTGGGGTGTGTGTGAAAAAGGACGCAAAAAAACATGGAACCGTTGGAATGACCAACGAATAATAACATAAACTAAATATGACACATCATGATTTTGTTATGTGCCATAAAATGTGAATATATTTATTTGATTTTTTAGTCACAATATGAACAACATGGCAAGAGGGGGGTTAATCGACCACATGGCGAGAAGACCAAGTGAAAATGGCGCCAAAAATATACAATGCTCTATTATAGTAACCAATAATTGTAAGAAAAACTTGTTTTTGTACCCGTTGTGTAAATTGTTTTAAAATAATTATTATATTGTTTTAAGCAGCAAAAACAGACAGTAGTATCTGAGCTTTATGTATGTGCCAGCACAGTTGCCAATTTATTGCCAGTTGTTTTGTTTGTGCCAGTTTATATCCATTCATGGGGTCCATTCATGGTGTACCCTTCAATGAGGTTTTCGCATTTTTCCAATTTCTGCCTTCATGGGGTCCCTTCATGGGGTGCCCTTCAATGAGGTCTATTTTTACTTTGGGATTTTCCATGTATTTCTGGCTATATCTTTCATGTATTTCTGGCTGTATTTATTTCTGGCTATTTTTGGGCTGTTTACTTCTACTGCCTATTTTTACCATAAAGGGAGAGGGGAAAGGTGTTTCCCCTTTATGGTCACATGGATATACCCCCCGGTGAATTCCTAGATACGTATCGTAATACCATGGTTCTACGGTCAACAGGATACGCACTGATTTCTGATAATTGTTTGCTCACCCACCCCCAGGCAAACCCAAGGTGGTGCAAAACCGCACCACCACTAATTTCGACTGGTGATGGATGTGCGCAAATTGTCAGTTTTAAATAATTTATAACTATCCTGTGCTCTAGAATGTTCAGCTGAAACAAAATATATAAATAGTGTTATTTACAAAAAATAAATAATATATCTAAATTTGTACTATGTATATCGCCGAGCGGGAGAATAATCCGTATCTGTAGTCCACATGTAGAGTTAGTCAAGCGAAACAGGTGTGGCTCGTTCTCACCAAACTCGAGAATATTCCTGAACAGCCTGTCGTAAAATGGGTGGTTTTCACAGAGAATGTATCAATATATTATATTTGTGAACAGACAGATATACAAACATATCAAAAATTAAATGTGAATACGCATTTAGATCATATAATTTATTTATCAAGTATTATAGTATTTTAAAATTTATGTTTAATGTAACAGGTACAGATTTCTCTACAGAGTGTACAAGAATCGATATTTGGCTGACCTGTAAATCTCAGTGAGTTATAGCGCATAGGTATTTAGCGCATTCAACCACGTGACCTCAAATGGGAAACCCTGCGTGTTATTATTAGCAGATAAGTGTTTTTAGCTCAATCAGACACGTGACCAGGGCAATGTCTAAATTTTGAGTCAAATTGAGGTTCCAGCAATTCGCTGTAGCTGAAAAAATACGTTACTTTACTGTAATACAGTAAAACCTTGTATATCTGCTGACTTAGTGATCTGTAATTAAATCGTTGCTGTACTAATAATAATGGGCAATTCTGCGCTTACTATGGAATCTCCTACGGCAAAATTAGCTTGACAATGAGTAGATGCAATTAAGAAGTATCTTCCAGTGCGTGATTCTGTCAAGCAACAGCTTCAACTACACCAGGATGCTCTTGTGGAATTTACAGAGGGTACAGAACAGTTTTTTTAAATCAGTCACAAAAGCCACTAAAGATCTTCTTCCGTCATTGCAATAAACAGCTAAATCAACCGAAAAAATAGCAAAAAGCACTATAAAGCCAAAAAGAATCTCCTAGAATTTCCAGCTGAAAAAGCTGCCGTTGAAACACCATTACAGCAACCCATAGAGGATATCGAACTATTTCCTTATGAGACTGATGATACAGAAGATGAACCAGAAGTTGCTAAACTACCACCAAAAGTTAAAATTGATTTGGTAGATAAAGTTGTTGAGGAAGGTGTTACCACTATTAGGGATAAAGATCAAATACTTGACATTGCCGCGATTGAGTTGAAAGAAAGAAAAAAATATATAAAACCCGAATATCTTTAAAATGTAAAAACAGATAAAAATGGCGTAAATATTGATATCGTATTATTACCAATGCTAATCAGGTCAAAGAAAATGATAAATATTTTAAACTTTTTAACAGGGCAGTAGATACGCGTGTTAGACAAATACAACTGAGAAAGGAAAAGGGATATGAAGAAATGGAGCGTTTGCTTGAAAAAGTAGAATAAGAAAAATCAGGTGTAAAAACTAAATCTAAAAAAAGGAACGGGGAAAACTGAATAAAATACCCACCTGGCAGAGTTCTTTGGAACCACAACCAGATCCACATGATGAACCATAGGAAGGAGCAACAGGAAGTCGTAAAAGACAAGGTGGTAATGTGATCGCACGGTGATTCAAGATAAATTTTGTCCTAATAGCATCCTTGCTGATGTTGATCGACTAGAAATTGTAATTGGTGGAAGACGAGCCGGCAACAATTCCCACGAAATCATTAATGAAGCAGCTGCTATTTGTCAGCGTTTATTTACCGGTGGCGTCATGGACAGTGGCATCTATTGGGCGCTGATCGATAAAATTACCGACGAATAATACAGTGAGCGATCAATTAGATCGGCGATAACAAAATAGCATTATTATGCACAATGCCCAACGTGGACCTGAAAACGTCAGGGTGATAAATTCACGATTACCGCTTTATTAAATGATCTACGGAGATGGACTCGGCGATGTTATTCCGGGTTTATTTAGAAGGATAGCTGCAAAAGCTATTCCGATTGCAAAACAATTAGGTATGAAAGCCATCAAAGTTTTTCTTGATAAGGCTATTGGCACTGTTGGTCATTTTGCTGGTAAAGCATTCTCGGCGATCAAAAACAGACTCGCACGATTGGTATGATGAAAACCACAGCCAGTAAAATTGCCCAGCACCGAAGTGATGCCACCAAGTGTCAGCAAAATAATGAATAAAGCTGCAAATGAGCGATAGACTTTCCTTAACCATTTCAGTCTTGTTAAATCAAAATACAGAGGAAATATTCATACTGGATCCAGAAGACAAAACCCTAACCACAGGGAGATATATATGGTGTCTGGAATTCATCTCGAGAAAACCTCAAAGAATCCCACACAATCCTTTCAGCATAACCAAGCATGTGCGTGGAAGGCATTGATGGAAGAAATCATCAGCGAGTACGAAGATAAAAAAAAAACAAAACAAAACATCGCAGACGAATCATCGTCAATGACAATGTTGTATATGCGGTTTCCTCGCTGGTCGCTGAAATAACAACGTTAATCGGCACATTATCAGCGACGCACGTAATATCGCCTGTGGTTGGAATCGGTGTCTCTGTTGTTGTCGGTGTTGCTGGTATACTCAATATTATCGCGAAAAAAATATCTACAGTAAAAAAATTGCATGAGCACACAGAAATAACGTACGCGGCGACGTAAGCGTGTATAAATATATCAGCGATACTGTCAGCGAGGTTAAACGACGGTGCAATATCAGACAATGAACTTGATGCAATTTGGGATATTTATTATCGGTATCACAAGAACGCCAACACACCGTTGCCAACATTGCCAGCACCACATTTAGAATCCGCCGTATAGATGATAATGACCGCGGAAATAACCACACGACTGGAACAGATCATCGCTAACACAATGCCTCCGTCGACCACAATGATATCAGCAACGTCAACACGGCCAGAATTCGATATTGGTTTTCCATCTCCGATAAAAACTCCTAATGGTCGGTCACTTGAGATCGCACTGGCACAATTATAGTTGGCCAAATATCAGAGAAGAATCATTTGGTGGATTAGACACCAACAATACACTGGTATTTTCGCATAAAACCAAGTCTGATGGGAAGTCATCATCGTACCAGCAGGAACATATCAAATCGAACAAATCAAATATGAACTTCAGCGTAGAATTAAATCAATAACAGGAAAAGAATCAAAGATCGCTATCAAAGTGCACGAGCCAACGTTGACCGCAGCCATTAAAATGTCAGCGGGGGATTCTGCAGAATCAAATTACGCCGTTGTCATATATAAGTCATTGATCATAACGGTGCTGGATTGGCCGTTGGTAGCACCAGTTGTTGCTAAACAAACCCCAGAACCACACACACACACACACAAAATAATAATAAAAGATATCGAAGTTTATCTTAGCTATTATTTCTATAGAGTTCCTCTGAAGGGAAGATTTTTCCCGTATAAATATCTAAATCAATTATTTATCCTGTACGATGGTTATACTCTGACGGATATACCAGATCGCAGACTTGAATACTTTAGAATACCGTTGGAATTACCTGTGTGTGAATTGAAATTTTTTAGAGATTACATGCATGATGTAGAGGTTTTATTTCGAGAATATAAACATGACCTGATAATACTAACTGATGAATATATCAGTTATGTCCCTAGAGGAATTGATATTAAACTATTTGATCAACTGAGAAAAAGAATTGTTAGATTAATGCATGAATAATTGACAGCAAAATATGAATTAGAATCATCACAGAAAATTAGTAATTAACAAGTGGGGAAATGAGAAATTAAAAGGAGTCCCATACAAGACTAATTTTCTTGACTACATTAAGACTAACGAATACCAGCTGCCTACGTTCAAAATACAATGGGTTGACATTAATAAATTACAACAGGAAATCAATGGCTTTATTGACGAACATTTTCAAAGGATTTACAACGTGTGGAAAAAAATGGTGCATTTGCCAGTAATTCTCCGACATAATAACGGTCCGGATGGTGGTGGTCGTTATGTATCGCCGGGTATTGTAAATATCACATCAACGATTTCTGTAAATCTAGTGTGACGCAGACGACGGTAGCTATACTTCGTCTGGGCAAGCATTACAAGGGCAGACCCAGCAGGGATATGTTCTTTACAACTTTTCTCCAGATGTCCCGCTGGGTCATTTGATTGTGTTGATACCCACTAATCCTGTTTATTTACGATGTCATAATCCATCGCTATCACGAATACGTTTTCATCTAACAGACCAAGACGGTAATTTATTGCTCACGCGCGGTGAAGAATTGGCTGTTAGTTTGTATGTACGAGACAGACCATGACGGCAAACTATGATGAAAGAAAAATTAACAACAAAAATAATAATAATAATAAAACAATAACAAAAACCATATTTTTGTCGTTAATTTTTGTTGTTGTTTGGGGAATGCTTCTCATTCTGCGGGAATCTTAATAGATTCCAATACAAGTTTTTTTAGCTGTCTCGCACGTGCACTTACAACCACTCGAGTTTCATATTGTCGAGACAAATCTGATCGTATTTTCTCAATGGCACTTGCCAATGGAACAAATTTAGCTATATCATGTTGTTCGTGTAAATCCGCCAATGACGATTATATTTTGCGTTGGAGTAATTTGATAAATCTCTACTCAGCCGCGAGTATATATCTGCCCTCTTCACGTCGCTTCTGTATCATCTCAAAATTATCATTAATTATTTTCAACATCGAGTTGAACCACGAGACCATCTTGCTGCAATTGTTCGATCGTAGAGATAATCTCATTAATGTTTTCCTAATTAATTATACAACAAATGCATTTCTTTAATAAAAGATTTTATCAAGACCAATTCGATAACGTGTTGCTGGATCATGTAAACTTATCGTGATGAATCCATGCCGGGTTTTCTGAGCATGTGCGAAGAAATCTTTAAACTTACCTATGTCCATGTCACCGGGACACCATGTCTAATGAATATTTCGAAGTGTATGTTTATCAACCCCGTTAAAAATAACCAAAAAATTACATTTATCTCTAATCACTTTGGGAATCTGAGTATACCGCTGAGTGACGTAAATAACATCTGTGTTTTTATGTCTGCCCCGTGAAAATATTCTGACTAGCTTTGCTTGTTTGTCAAGCATGACATCATCGTAAACCACTAGATTGTTGATATCCCCGTTAAGATCCTCGACGGACGGGGCTTCATCGATGTCTGTGATAAATTCAATAATATCGTCTTCAGCCGCTGTTGATTCATTAAATTCCTTAAGAACACTATAGCATCGTTGGTCATCCACGGATGGCGCCACTAAATAAAGTTTGTCCCATTTGAGCCACCTCATTATCAGGTTGAGCAACAATCGAGTTTTACCCAACCCAGATGGACCAATTATAATAGCTCGAATGGAATTTGGTAACACTGGATGATGCTTGATCGGTGCTTGCTCACGTGTTGCAGAAAAGTCTATCACGTTCATATTGTACAAATATAATATTATTTATAATCATGAGTTATATTGTTTTCGATGCAAGACAGTCACTGGTACAAAATTTCTTAGAGCAACTACGTTGAAAAATAACACGACGGTACTTACAACAGGTAAATGTGTAAAATGCGGCACACAAAAATATATGTTTGTGAGCATTCCTGTTGCAACAGTGGGCGGCGATATTGCTAAGGCACTCGGGAAAACACATGGAATGCCATGGGCTAAGTATCCTGGGAAATAAAAACATCTTCCAGGATATAATTATTGTGGTCCTGGAACTCGCCTTGATATTAAACTTGACCAAAAAAATCAACCAAAACAAGGCGAATTTCCGGTAAATGCGATTGATCAAGCATGCCATGTTCATGATGTCGCGTATAAAACTCCAGATAACCAGCAACGACATATCGTGGATGTCAAGTTAATTCACACGATGAATATCGATAAAGAATAAAAACATACGAGAATCACCCGCCAATTGGTTGATAAGATTGGCGATGACAGGTAAAATAGTATTGGGAGCTGGCAATTAAACACCAACAATTACATAATGGAGTCAATTCATTATAGTCCAAGAGGTTATTGGAGAGGTACAGCAGCAATTAAAATCTCCCTGATGCATCAGGTGTCACACAAGCTGTGGCCTCAGATTGGTTGTCACGACAGGCCATATGGTAAATTTATCTTCCACGTCCCAAACGATTCAACATGGATGGTTGCTGTCAGCACACCCAACGAAGTTCATCAGGCAGATGTCTTGTTTTTACCACATGGCGTATATTAACGGCGCACATATAAATACGCGTTGACTGTCGTAGACGTTGCAAGTAGATAAAAAGAGGCTGAACCGTTATCGTCTAAAACAGCAACTGAAGTCGCAGCAGCGTTTTAACGAATTTATTCGCGAGGACCAGGGCCACATGGTGGCCTGCGATGGCTGAAATTGCTACGGGTTGATCCTGGCAAAGAATTTCTCGGTGCAGTAACAACGCTGATGCAACAACAGCACGTTAAGATCAGACATGGACACACCACGATACATCGCAATCAGGCAATCGTTGAACGATTTAATCAAACACTTGTACAGCGACTCTTTGGACATAAAAATGCCCAAGAAGTACTGAGCGGAACGCTGAGCGTTTATGACAGATCTCGTGAATGGGTTGCTAGACTACCTCATGTGGTGGCCGCGTTAAACAATGAGGTAATGAGTGGAATTAACATGAAACCTGTCGATGCAATTGCGAAAAAGCACATACCACGAAGAAAATCACCAGATTAGCTACAACAGCCAGTGTTGGGTAGTAAAGTAACAGTGAGGTATTTATATGAACCTGGTGAACTTGAGGGTGATGCAGCTGATCCTGTGTAGAGTGTAACAACACATAAAATTTCCAGCGTGTTACGATCTACTACGCAGCCACCAATCTATGGATTAGATTCAACAGCACCTCAACGTGGACTTGTCTGTGAACAATTACAGGTAATTCCTGAAAACACCCAGTTACCACCAGATTGGACACGCGCCAACAAAAAACGCTAACAAGAGTCACTCGCTCTGAGGAACGACGCTCCTCTACGTCTTTTACATTCAAGACATGTCAGAGAGACATTTTCGCGTGTGTGGCCGAGATTACTATTGATTCTGTCCACGGTAAATTGTCTTACGTCATTAGGAAAATATTGCCACAACATTACTGTGTTACAGCAGGCGCAGGGATTATTTTGTTGTTGTTTCAGCGTCATGACAACTTCCACATCCAGATCAAACTAGCACTTTTTTTTTGTCATCTCGCGCATAACCAGCTAATTTTTTGTTCCCCGCGTTGATAATTCCTGGTGACGCTTTTGTTTGTGACGACGGCGGTGGCAGAGCCACTGCTGCTGCCGTTTGCAACTCCAGCACGTAGACAACCCTGTGTAACTGAGATATTTTTGTTACTCTGGACACAACCAGACAAACTAAATTTGACCATTCGATACAATCATCGACAATCCAGATGGTGGTATATGATATTGTTAATCCCTGAGAAGAATGAATAGTTTTTGCATATCCCAGAGTCCATCACAACCTCTGTTGTACAGCCTCTACTAGAACTTCGACGATATCATTAAGAACGAAGTTTTGTTTTGTCTCCGTTCCTGGAATATCAACAAGTATATTTTGTCTGCATTTATCTTTTGGTCGATATGTAACATAATGTAACTAGTTGATCAGGAAATATTTCCTTGTGAAGCTCAAATAATTTACTCTGAAGTGAATCACGGACGTTTTTCCTGGATACAACTATTAGATCGTTAGGGCTCCATAAGTTCCAGAAATCTGACATTGGAGTGTCTGAAATTACGTTTTTCTGTATTTCACACTTAACTTTGTCAGGTCGTAATCTGATTAACGATTTCAGTTGTCGTAGTTGTTCATCCTGTGATCGATGGTCATACAAAACTTCTTCACAGTGGCTAACATAGCTGATCGACCATTCGTGTGGTGATTCACCTGTAAGGGTATAATGGTATTCTGATGCCGTCAGCCTCCCATCTAACTGACAAATTCAGCTTTATTGGTAGGTAATGTAATGCTGCTATTAAAATGTATTTGGGGGTGGTAAACTAATTTTAATTCTGTAATACTTATTTACCAATATTTGCGAGGATTCCTTCCTCTCACCCAGCTTATATGCCCTTCCTCTGGGTCCAAGAAAAAAGGAAGTAAACAGGATGTGAGGCTGTGGTGCAGGCATCAGACTGAGACTATGCATGTTTCTCAGTTCTAGAACCTTTCATCTCAACAGGAGGAAGGAATTGGGTATGATCATGTATACTCCCTAGCTTGAATAGAATTTACTAGTGGAGTTTGCACTTAAGGTATTGCAGAGGCTAATTTTGTAGGGCATCAAAAAGTGAAATGTCAAGGTCATTGCATCAAGTAAAATGAGTTTGGGAAAATAAATTCTGTTATAGAGGAAGTTATTTGTTTAAAGTAGATTGCTTGCATGTAGGATAATAAAGAAACCTAGATTCTGGAGTCTATTTGCCAAAAGTCATGGTCATTGTAAGTCTTAGAAGAAAATAATGGTTTCTACAGGTCAAGGTAATTGAGAATCATTGGTTAATAATCTCCAGATTCAACCCTCCCATACTAATGCCTACAAAGAGGACATTTAAACATGGGTCAGTCATAATGTGCAATTCATGTTTGCCTTGTTTAACTTTTTGTCAAAAACCTACTTGGCATGATTAAGCAAAATCTACTTGAGGTAGACAAATGAAATAAAGAGAAGGAAAACTGAGTCAAATAAATGCAAAATGACAGAGCTTTAGGATAGTTTTTAGAGATCTGGAAGTAGAAAGGGGAGGACTACAGAAGGGTAGAAGGACACTGAGGGTAGGGGCTGGATGGGCTAGGATGGATGCCAATCCATCATGAAATGGGCTATTAATTATATAAAAATTATGTCAATCCAGCATCAGATATATGGCTGCCATTATTAACAATAGATCAACTTTATAATTGACTTTATGGAATTTGACCAAATTATTTAAAGCATCTTAGCATGAAAGTCTTTTAATTTTTACAAATTGTGTTTTATCCACGATTAAATATGGCTATTGCTTAAGTAAAAGGGAAACCTTTAAATAGTACACAAGATAATTTAACCATATTTCTTAGAGCATTCTGGTATAATGACCTACCATACAAAATTGGATTAATATAAAAATCAGAGAAACTTTGATTCAGTTTTGATAATATATAGTCAACAAATCTGAAGAAATTTCTACAGGCAGCCTACTGCTAAGCAGATTGTTTGGCTAACTGCTTTGGTGTTTGGTTGTTAGGCAGATGTTAGGTGAGTAATACTGTGCCTACTTGGGCATATGTTTCAAAGTTTCAAGAAAATTAAATTTGCTTTGTATGCAGAGTAGATGCTCATTATGTCAAAGTAGCTGCTGCTTTTAAATAAAAATCCACTGACACACAAAACACACTCAGGACAACTTTGTCTCTACCCCTTAATTTTTGTATGACTGCAAGACGAGTATCAATAAATCATTTCAAATAACAGAAAATATTGACACCAATATTTAGATTATAAAGTCCTCATTAACAAGACTTTGTAGTTTCATGGTGTTTTGCAAGTCTATTTCACTTAGCCTAATCATTATAGTTCACAGAAAATGAAAATTATTACAAACATATAGTGTTTGCTTTATCTGCTTTCTGAATAAATCCCAGAGGAAACTGCGTCATATTGTCAATCATGGTAATTGTGGTTATCATTCTGAGCTTGATCATATATGGGTTCAGCAAAGAACATCACCTTTGCAACACCACCAACACAACAATGTAGCATGCTTATTTGTGTGGAACAGGGACTCCTGACAAAATGTCAGGATAGAGTGTAAAAATAGTTGTCGTCTTTCTTAAATTGTGTCTAAATTCTGGCCTTGGGATCATTTAGCTTTGCATTTGACTGGTTCTGAATACGTTTCCGCTTTCAGCCGATTATGCCTAACTATATATACTCACTTGTAACCCAAAATCTGGCTAAAGACACAGACTGATACAAGTCATGCATAATGTGCTGACAGATCTGGGTCTGTATGGTTTATTAGGAATCAGTGGAACCAACAACACAGACTTTAATCAACTTGCGCACAATGTGATGGCAGATCAGGGTCAGTGTTTGCAGCTGACTTGACTTTTCAACAAGTATAAACAGTACTTCCCTTTTCCCTATATCACTGTTTCCCAAGGGTTATGTTCCTGGGTCTAGCACTAGGGTCAGAAAGTAGAACCCTTTATTAATAATAATTATTATGTAAAGCCTTATCCAGGTAATGCATATCAAGAATTAAAAATCACATTAGTATCACCTTCTATCACTCCTGCCCTTGGGCTATTGCCTTGGATCAAAACCAAGATAAATTTTGTTTAAAATTCGGGTTCTTGCATCCAATCTACATGTTAGTATGTACTTCTCTTACTTCCTGTAGCATTCCTTCCCTTGGAGTTATGCCCGTGCCTGGGGTTGTGGGATTATACCCTTTGATATATGAATGGTTTGGTTAAATTTGCAACCTGAGAATCAAGTTCACAAGTTCTACAATATGCTGGCATGTCCTGGAGATACTAAAACTATGCGCTTGAGGCTGAGATTGCGACTTCACTCTCAGACAATCAGAAAGTACCTGACTGGTCAAAACAAAAAGTCATGTTCAAGGGTTTATCATTTCAAGGCCAGGCCACCGATGGTACATTTATTACTTAGTGAATAGCATAGACCAGGCATGTTGTTGGTTCATGCAGTATCATGTTTCTTTTAGACTGCATTTATATTAAATATATATTGCATTTTTTTTTTCAACATTCATTACTTTGGATAATTTGTGAGGTTTTGGTTGTGGGGGATTGGGGGTGGGGTGCCTCCAATATTTATTTGAATTATTGTAGAAGTCCCACCCAGGCTCGATTTTGGTTGGAAGTTGATTTAGTGACAGTTAGATATACAGCTCCGAGCCCCCAGTCAGCAATGCCGACGGTTAAATGAATAAAGATACAAAAAGGGTGAAGTTCAATAATGACAATTTAATAACAGTTAAAAGATCAATAGTTCAAATTTCCCAAATACAATTCTTCCGCTCGACCCTTTTCTAGCCTATCGCATCATTTGATTCGTAGTGTGAGAGATTTCCACCTGTCCTTGTGTACTACTCATCTGTGTATTCTTCTCTATCTCCTAATTCCCTCTCGTCCTCCCTGACTCCCTCCAAGTTCCTTCTCCTCCTCCTCCTCTATTTCCTCCTCCAGACCACTTTCCTCCTCCTCCCCTTCTATCCCTCTTTCTATGTCGACTACACTTCGTCGACTCCGACTGCACTGTCAGTCTCACTTCCGTCTCCCTCTTAGAGATTCGGGACTACTAACTTGCACCGGAAGTTCTGTCCCCGAAAAGCTTCCTGTGAAAACACAAGGATGGTACAATATTTTCCTCAGCGCTCACATCTCATACTACACACAGCCTATCATCAGATAAGGCTATTAAATTTCACCGGCCACGCATTCATTCACACCGAAATACGCATACATTCTTCTATGGTAAAACACTACATAATAACACAACCTGATGGAAGCATGGTATTAATTACTCTTATACATACAACAATAAACTGCTTCACATCAGTACATCCTCATAATTCCATTACACCAACCAATAACCAACAATCAGACGCATATCATTACATCACAACTCATACCAAATATACAATTTTCAAATATCCATGCTCTGAGATATTCACACATCTATCGTAACTAATCGTACATAAATCAATCATTTTCCTAAACTCCAATTCAAACATGCGTAAACTCTAACATAACGCATTACTAAAGGTACTGGTTACTACGAAGTAACCTACCAGCGAATTACAATATTAATTCTGACGGACTAGCAATCTACATAATTCTCTACGTAAACTCAAATTCATGTCTCAAATACGCTTATACATGAAACACTACAAGGTGATTCTACACACTAAAACAATCCCAGTAATTAAGTATACATGCTACAAATACTTACAATTATGACGCCGTAATGTTTTGCAAAAATCGAGCAAATAGCCCACTGACCTTGTCGAAGCTTTTCCTTGTCTTACAATTCTGGTCCTAAGATTCCCGCCAAATTACGAGTGGCTTCTCTCGGAGTATCCCTTCGCTAAACCCGCTAGATCTACTTCTCATAATCTGCCCAGGTATACTGATAAATTTACTGCACGTTTCAGCTAAAATTTCGATCTAAGGTTTACTCCCACCCTCTATCTTAATTCCAATTGGATGTCGCTGTTGACGGTCCCAATCAAACTTACTGACAATGTGTTCTCGCTTGTCTGTCTTCGTGGCGGGTGAGAACACGCCCCGTTCACCCTGTGGGCTTCCCTTTGATCCCTGGACCCATGGTTTAACGTCTGGGTGTGAGGACGACAAGCCCTTTGACTGGCGGCTATTCTATGATCTGGGTGGCTGGCGACTTGCATACTCAGTTAACACTACTTTCGGCTATGTTTACACATCAAACGCGGTCATAATATATCCAACTTTTATACATTTCCTGATACCTGGACTGCGAAACGTGACATAATTGATAATTGATGTCTTCATTGTTTCATTCTGTTTTCTATGACTTTTCATGTATTCTTGATTTTTTAAAATATTTTTTAACATTTAAAACTTTAAACTTCGTCATTTTATCAAATGGCTTGAAAGTTAATTTTTATAGCTTTTATGTGAATTTTAAGCTTTTTTCTTTTCCAGTGTGTTAAATCGAGTTGTCAGTTCTAAAAAAGGTTAGCCATAAAAGGTTAAATTCAAAACTTAATCATTGTTCCACCGACTCACCCTCATGTTGCTGTCAACAGCCAGACAAGGACTCCTTTGACATAAAAATGGTAGTAACAGCTGCCATTGCATAAGCTTACCTGGTCTTCAATAAGTTGAGGCAAGACTATCACATAATGAACTTAAAATAAGAATTGCACAGAGAAATACTATACAACAAATAAATTTACATTGCAGCAAACAGTGGTTACAAAATAGAAAAACTATAGATCTTTATTACATAAATTGCTAATACACAGTTAATGCTATGCTCTAAATGTTAACATCTCAACATATATTCTTACGAATACGTCACATTCTGTTCAACCTTTGCTTTGCATTATGCTGATCTTTTCATCATGGATTGATCCAAACAACATCACAGGCATTAATTACCATATGTACTTGCCTATAAGTTGAGTCTAACTGCAAACTGCACAGACCCATATCTGCTGTTACATGGGCCAGCAGATCTGGGTCAATGCAGCTTGTTGGAAGTAATAAGTAGAACAAACAACATCGACCCTGATCTGCAGGCACATTATGCTATGGCACATCAGGATCTTTGTTGTTTGTACTCTGACTCGACTTATAAGCGAAAATAGACAGTATAACCTTTGTCATCTGGCATCAAAGGTGTGTGTCTGTGTGTGATTTGGATTTTTAATGTAGCTTTAACAATTTTTCAATCATATTGCTATGATGTCTGCAGTGTGGCAGTTTATAGCGATGTCTAGCACTGGGGAATCATGCCGCAGACATGTAGCATGATGTCCCACCCAGTCAAATTATCCTGACAGCAGGCTGACCAGTCCTAACACTATCCTCATAATGCTGAGCGCCAAGCGAGGCAGCTGCTTGTACGATTTTTATAATTCTTTGGTATGACTCAGCTGGGGTTCAAACCCGTGACCTCCTGCATATGAGGCAGAAGCTCTAACCACTTAGGCCACCGAAGTGGTTGTAATATTTGTACTTGAAATATATGATTGAAAAAAATTTGTAATAATTATTCTTTATTTATTTATTTGTTTACTTAAGAGCTAATATTACTTCTTTGTATTATATTTGTAACAAATTTGATTCTGTGTGCTGGAAAATTCTGTGTGTTGGAAAAGATTGAATCAATACATTTTCTTAAGAATGTTGCATAACACTATTTGTAAAAAAACAGTAAGTTAGGAACGTTTTGTGATGGTCCAGGGTTTTCAACAGACGCGTACCCTCGGGTTTTGACGCGTGGAATTTAAAAATAACCAATTTTTGACACACGGAAATTTCGACTTGTGGGTCTTTTTGACGCACGTAGATTTGAGCTGGAACATCAATATTAATTACCCTTGATTCGTTTCCAGCTTAGTTTCTTACTAAGTGTACGCTGTCCATAACACATTTGCTGTAGGAGGCACTGACTGACATCTGCTTGACAACAGTTTAGACCTTGACGGCCAATAATATCGCACCAATGGAAGATATATATGAACTGGGTGGAGCTAACAGTTCACTGAAGTTAGGCTTAGATTCAACTGACTTTGGTTGGATTGTTTTGAGATTACGTTTAAAGTTTATGATAGTGGAAGAAGAAACAATTATGACATGAATGGACTGCCTTTTGATCAAATAGCAGCATTGGTATGTTTGGACATCAAATTATAATCAACTGGTCAGAACTGAAGCATATCATTATGGCGGCTCGCGAAGCCGTTGTCAACGGAGTGGACCAACTTTGTTTTCTTGGCAATTTGTTTCATTTAGCGACATGTTTAAAAGTTCGAAATCATTTATAACTTCACTGGATTCATTTCTGGTAAGACATCGGCAGTTTTTAATTGCACTTTAAATTATAATCAGTTAGACAAAACTGGAATATATGGCTTCTCAAAAAGCCATTTTTTAGAGTGGAATTGCCTTTTATTGGCGATTAATTAAATGCCGGAATCGGCAAAACGTTTAAAACCTCGAACGTTTTAATTAATGGATCATTCAGAAAAAAACTGAACGGGCATAACACTCAGTGCATGCACCTGAACTTTAAAATCAAAATGGTGCGAAGAAGTATATTTTCTTTTCTGTCTCTGTCTCGGAAACGACCTGCCAGTGATGAATTTTCTGACCGCGAGACTCCAATGAAACAAAAAGATTTAAGGATAGTGGAAAAGTGAACTGACAATTCTGTGATGTACATCCTTGATATGTGAATAATATATAACCTTCATAGTTGTATGGGTATATTTTTGCATAAAAATTATTTGAACAGCTGATAACAGAATATGTTCAAAAATTGAAAATATAATAAAGTATTTTTTAAAATTCTCTCTGTTTCATATACAAAATATACACACAGTAACATATAGTTAGAAAAAAGAAACACTTTTACAAAAATGAGATTGTATATTTCTTACAAAATACTTTACAAGTATTTCTCATTATTCAGCACGAGACGATAAATCTTAAACATCATTTGTTTCCACCAATAATGAAGAATCACAGCTATGGGTTCATTACTGTCCAAGACAATTGACTCTCGAGATTTTGGTTTTGACTATTGAGATTTTCATTTTGACTCCTGAGATTTTGGGGTAAAGGGTCAACTGACTCTTCTGTTTGGAAATCTATTGAGAAAACTGATGGTAAGGAAATATTTCACAATAAAGAAGGTTACACCTAGCAGTTCAGTGATGTCTTATGGAAACGTTAATACTTTAGTCCTAAAAGAATAGTTTGAACGTCGGAAAGATCTAATGGGACCATTGAAAAAGATTCACAGATATGAAACCTACTACAAATTGTTGCCTGATGTCTTAAACAGAGAAGCTTCATGAAAAGTATTTTTAGAATGTATTAAAGATCTAAAGGGATTGTTACTATCTATCTATCTATCTATCTATCTATCTATCTATCTATATAATCATTTAAAGGTGAGAAAGATATTCAAGGGATTTGTTGCAGAGAAAGAATACATGTATATGGAAGATATAAAAGGTCTAAAGGGATTTTTAATATTGCCCTATAGAGTTATATTTCACTGTTATGGCGATTATTCCAAATTGTTGCATTATACTTTCATGCCATATTTTGGAATTTAGTCCTAAAAAGACTACTGTAAAGGTAGGAAAGGTCTTGAGGGGAGTTCTTGCATTAAATGAATATGTGGAAGATATTAAATGTCTGAAGGTATTTTCACTATTGCCCCATAGACTTATATTTCACAGTTATTGGGGGGGGGGGGCTATTCCAAGTTGTTGTATGATGCATACATGTTATTTTTTTAAAATTAATTATTTTAAATACCATTGTAAAGGTAGGAAAAGTCTTCAAGGTGGTTGTTGCAGAAAAAGAATATTTTTCAGATATTAAAGGTCTATAGGTGTTGTTACTACTTCCCCATAGACTTATATTTCACTATGGGGGTTAATCCAAGTTGTTGCATGCCATTTTTTAAAAAAAAAATCTAGTCCTAGAAAGACCAATTTAAATGTAGGAAACGTCTTGAAGGAGTTGTTGCATAAAATGAATATTTGGAAGATATTAAAAATCTCAAGGGACCGTGACTATCGCCCAGTAGGGTTATATTTCACTGCTATGGGGGTTATTCCAAGTTGTTGCATGTTGCTTGCATGCCATTTTGGGAATTTAGTCTTAGAAAGACTGATTTAAATGTAGGAAAGGTCTTGAAGGAAGCCTAGGATCAGTAGTGCTAATAAATTATGCATGCAGACATACAAAGAGATTGAAAAAGAAACTTGTGTTGTTTTAGATATCTCCCTTACGTGATTTGACAGCAAATGAGCATAATATCTTCATGGTAGTAAAATGTATGGCACCTATTATTACAAAGGGTTACAGCTGAGAAATGTCTAAAAGAAATCTTATGCTGGATTAAAGGTATTTTCATTTAATATGTGGTACAAATAATAAAACAACTATGTGATGATTTTAAGAATTTTATTTGCGTTCTTACTTACAGTTTTATAAATATCAAACAGACAAGAAATACATATATTAAGAACTAATTCTGTGTTGGCAACTGTCCTAGATGATGACCTCAGTCTCAAGATGGGAGATGCCTTCAACATCTGCTATTATGTGTATCAGTTCCTTGAAGTTGATGAAGAAATAAAAGCTGCTTTAAAATATTTAATCAAACTGAGAAGGTGATCTAAGGTGTCCAAGTAATTCATTCAATATATATCCATATACATGCCAAGATGTACTGTTATGACTCTATGGTCTTAAAGTCAGCAACAGAAAATAATGAAACCAACGGTTTTGTAAAATTTAAAAAATAAGTTATTTCCCTAGAATACAAAGTGAAACTTTAAAAAAAAACAAAAAAAAAAAAAAACTTACAGCATTGTGAATTGAATCCCAGCTGGTCAAAAATGTTATATCACAAGTCCAAAAGTACAGAACATTCCAAATGAATTCCAGTAGTGTTCTGAATGAATTCCAATCTTGAAAGCGCTGATGTATCAACAACCTAGAATAGTGTTGATGTGCTAACAGTCTTGATGTATCACAATGATATAACCCAAAATGTCTCTACATGAATTCACAATAATTCCAAAAATAGTGAGTTAGTTCGAAAATGTTATTGAGCACTTTGTAATACTAGTGAATAATTTTTTTATACTTTTAAATCCTCTCAAATTAAAACTGAACACAACTAAAGTTAAAAATATGAATTAAGAATTTCTGTTTACTTGTCCCTTACACAAACACATAAGACACAATATGAGGACCTAGATGGGGATCATGTTAATGAAAATTTCCTTCAATCTGTAAACATAATCGTTTTAGAATTTTCTAAGGTCGGAATGAAAACTGTGTCTAGAACTCAAAACCAAGTAAACATGTTTACACACAAATAATAATAATCTTAATATATAATCTACAAACATTGACAAAAATTGGCTATGTAATATGTTGTTTATAAAAAAAGACATTAGTCAGGTAGGCCCAAACTCTTACCTTCAGTTATGGGCAAGGGTCAGTCACACAATACAAATTATATATATATATATATATATATATATATATATATATATATATATATATATATATATATATATATATATATATATATATATAACATATAATCATTGACAAACGTCATGACACAAAACAGATCAAATAGACATAACAGTACAGTACGTGATCTCTCTCTTTCTCATCCCTCCCCCATACAATATTATGCTTCCAGGCCTTATTACAGTGATTACTGACTTGATTAGTCCAGGCCTTGTTTTCAGTGATTACTGACTTGATTATTACAGCTCATGTTAAAGTGACTACTGATTATTCCAGGCTTTGTTACGTTGAATATAGATTACTCCAGGGTTTGTTATAATAAATTCTTATTATTCTCCTTAACTTAAATTGCTACTGAGATTTTCTGACTTAAGATCCTCTTGGACACACTCAAGAAACTGATCTGGACCCACCTCTACACCGGCCTACAATGTAATGGCCTCAGTCAATACTGATGACAAGGAAGTCATCCTCTCGTTTTGTCTTTTCACCCAGTCTGGTCAATTCAAGGAAATTGCTGAGAGGCTATCTGTCAAGATCAGTGACCCATGCAATTCCAAAGCCTTTCTTCTGAGAGTCAATTACCAATGTCCTTTGCATCTCACCGGTATAAAACCCATTCTAACGTTTTCTCCACAGATCTTCCTGCGAAGGACAAGAAATAAGCTGTGGTCAATCTGACTTGGCCCATTTTCTGTAAGGTGAATAAAGTCATTCAGCACACCACTAAGAAGCTTGTTCGCAGTATAATAGCCACGTCTTTCTTTTGTTGCATTTATTGTTTCTGGCGATCATCCGGCTTGTGGAGAACTCCGGTAAAAAGCACAATGGGAGTCAACGGTTTGAAAAAGGAAGGTGATTAACAGGGCAGCCCACCAAGTGATGACGAATGCTTTGACAGCTTCCAGTTCCACCAACCTAGACTTATTGTGACAGGATACATGCTAACGCTCAACCTCGCTCAAGTCACACCACACCCTGACCCCGTGAACGAATCCATTCGGCTAACCTTCAGATCAGTGGCAAGATAGACATGGTTCATACCGGTTCTTACAAATTGGAAATATGCTTACTTTTTATTAAACCTTGGTAAGGCCTGTAAAAGTGTTTTTTTATAAAAAAAAAGAAGGAAAATTCACTACAAAGTCCTTATTTTTTATTTTTCTAATGTTTCATTGGTAATATCAGCTTTATCATGACAGTTACTAACACAATTTTTGTTTATCGAAATGAGAAACAAAGAACTCCCTGGAAAGAGGAAATAGAAGTCAGTATACCAATTGGCACACCTCAAAAGAATCTGTTGACTTTTTCGGTATGGAGGTACGAAATCGGCAGAGTTCTGACAATGTTTGGTCCTTACATTCAAGACATTTTTCCTTATAAAGTTCTTACCCAATATTTTCATAAAATGGTGTTATATATGGATAGAAAATATGCGGAGGCAGGCAGCCAAGAACTGACCCACTTCCTCAACACGCAGCCAGCAGCGCCTTATTAATCGTCTCCAAATCATCCTCAAAGACGTAATGACTGGAGACTAAGGGATATGGGATCATTGGTTGCACAATCCCAAAACAAACCTCGATCTGGATTGAAATGGGTAATACGCATGGCATACTCTGACATATCTCCAGAACAAAGTCACCTCATAAAAATCTCTGCCCCTGAGCTAGCACTCTCTTTGACCGTAATGTCTCGATCAGAGACATTGTTGAGGTTGTGCTTGCACAGTCAAACTTCTTGAGCTTCTATCTACAAGACTTGGCTTTACAGCGACACAGTCTGAATCTAGTAGGTCCAATCTCAGTTGCACATGCGGCTACAAGACCCAACTGACATCGGTACAAACTCCAGGATGGACAGCTTTCGTTGGATTTGCCTGGTAATTTTATTTGGTAAGAAGATTTCATTTATTTCTACCTCCCCAGATGTAAACCATGTCGCCTCCTGTTGTGTTGTTTGCAAGTTAGGGGAGTGTTTTTATCCTTAATATGGGGAATCCAATCTTCTTCCTTTGAAGATTACTTGAAGTATAGGTATGATGCTCAACATTCCCTCTGCTATTACCTATTCTCGTAATGTTAATGTGATCCCGGAACATATTCGAAGGACAAAGCAAGTTTTTCAGTAAATTGTTGCTCCTAGAATACCTACCCGATCAAATTACTTTAATACTCTCTTATCCTCCCCGCAATTTTCCACTCAACTTAGAACTAGCGCCACCTATCGGCAACAAGGGGAGGTAATGTGCAAGAGCTATTGGCCTTTGTGTTATATAGATGGAAAAGCCAAAGTTTCATCTTGTGGAAGAGCTGGATTCAAGAGGTCACGGGGCTTATATGCTGGATTTGGGAGATAGTTAGGCTTATATGATGGATTTGGGAGATAGTGAGGCTTATATGCTGGATTTGGGAGATGGTGGGGCTTATATTCCTAACGTTAATGTGACCAGGTAGGTATAAATGAAAATGATGCCAAGCTGGTATCCTTTATGTGTAC